>JAFIRS010003500.1:0-130609 GCA_018342105.1 Gonioctena quinquepunctata
CTCACAGGACAAACGCCCTCCTCGCTTGGAGAGTGCAAGGATTCATGAAGGTCATGACTACACAGAATATGTATGCCTACACCACAACATTAGTCAAGGTCAAACAAACATCGAGATCAAATCTTGAGGTTGCCGAAACAAATCCAACATCAAAACTCAAGGTCAAATCTCAAAGTCAAAACTTAATGTTATGAATCTCAAGGTCATATTCAAGGTCAAGTCGAATCTCAAAGTCGACCAAACCCAATATCAAAACTCAATGACAAATCTCAAAGTCAAATCTCAAGGTCAAACACACACACACTGCACACCTGCAACTATTCAAGGTCACACGTGACGTCATAGTGGTGGGGAGACCAGAACCGGCTTAAATCTCCTACTAAGGTACAGAGTTATTATGTTCTTTCTCAACCGTAAATTGTATGAAAGGATTATAGCTATTGAAAATAGACTGAATATTATTTACATGATCTGTTGGTACTGCACATAAAATATCATCAACATATTTTTAAGGAAAGGAGTCTAAATTGTAATTTTGGAATACTTGCATCTAACAAATCGTCCATTACATACTGTGCTAGAATGGGTGATAGAGTAGCTCCCATTGAACTCCATGTATTTGTTTATAATATGTATTATCAAACACAAAAAAAGTTTTATCAAAAATTAATTCTATAAGTTCTATGAAAATAGATTTTGTTAATTTAGTATGGTTACTTATATCTTCCCAATGTTTATCAATACAAGATTTGATTAAATTTAGTGGAATGTTATTAAAAAGTGAAACTACATCTAGACTTGTTATGACAAAATCTTCAGGTAGCTTGGTTTGATGTATGAAGTCTGAAAATTCGAAAGAGTCCTTCACATAATACTCATTGTCAATATTATAGGGAACAGTTAAGATATTTGTGACTAACTGTGATATTTTACTATTAGGAGCATCGATGGAAAAAATTATTGGTCTCAAACTTAGACTTGGTTTATGAGTTTTTGGTAATCCATATGAATTATTTTTTATCGGAAAGACTTATAAGTTATTTATTATAAATTTCTCTAATGAGTTCATTAGATTTTTGTTGATTGGTTGAAGTTGGATTACGATTCAATTTTGTATAATGTATGTCATTGTTGAGTTGTTCTAATGATAAATCCATATATTGTTGTCTTAACATGATAACTGGTACATTACCCTTATCTGATTTTTTAATGATCATTTCAGGATGATTGTTAATGAAAGTCTAGTTTTTTTGTAAATAAAAGAAAAATAACAATTGGTTTTAGGTTTGTTGAAAAAATTTGTTGAATTGTTTGTGATTTGTGCCCTGAATATATCTCTTTTGTAAACATCTACATTTGTAATCAAATTTTCTATGTCTGCCAACAAATTAGTAATTTTAATTTCCCTTGTTTCTGGTCAAACACTAAATTTGTGACCAATAGAGAGAAAGGCCAAGATATCTTCAGGAATCTCAATATCAGTTAGATTCTTAAGTAAATTATCCACTATTTTTAATTGATCTTTTTTCTATTTTTAATCTTTTAAATTTACTAATATTACGTTCTTTTATAGAAAAATATATATATATATATATATATATATATATATATATATATATATATATATATATATATATATATTTATGAGGTTCGTATAGATGGGGTCAAAATATTACCAGTACTTCATATAACTTTTGTTCCTAAAAGCCTTCGGTACCAAGTTACGGGCCCTCAAATTTACAAAATGAAAAATGTTTTTCTTTGATAACTTTCAAAGTGAATATTTAAAATTATCTAAAAATGGTGATTGACTAGACAAATGAATTTCTTCGATGGGCTTTCATGCAGGAGCCAGTTGTTTTGCTACAAAGTCAGGAACGGACTACCCCCGATGGTCCACACCCCAAAACTTTGAAATGACAGATACTTTTTCAATAGTTTTCAACAAAATAAAGTTACGTATACAATTTTCTGAATAAAAGTACTCGTGTGGAAAGTCGATCGGGGCAACGATTCTTAATAAAAATGCAGTTTTACTCGACGACATCAAACCCGATCGTCCACCATTATTTGAAATGAAAAATTTTCACAGTAGAAATACAAATGCTAACGTTAATTCAACAACATTTATAACAGGGATAATACAAAATATGCTGAAATAAAGTCGTTAACAAAAAGTACAGTACCTAGTTGAAAAATTCATTCACAATGTAGATATTTGTTCAAATGAAATACCAAGTTATGTAGGTTCGTGGTGTTTTTGAACTTACAAGCTACTCCACTATGAAATATCGAATTCAGTCCATATTTTGTATGTACGCGTGATAAGCACGTTTCGTGTTGTGTTATCTGAATCTCATGAAACTCAACATTTGGATGTTGCAAATTCGTATCCACAGCATAAATATTGAGGAGTTTCACTGATAAGTATAATTTCATGGGAGAAAATATTCAACCCAAAAAAACGCACATCGGAAGACATAACTAATATAAAGCAAACGATTAAACTACAAAAACGGCTGCACATGGATAGGTGAAAAATATCCGGTGAATAAATTTATGTTCCATTTCTTCCACAGATGTTGATAAAAACACCTTGTAGAAAGGAATAAAATAAGTGTGGATAAAAAATGACAACTGGAATGCGATTTTGTTTTGTTGAGTGGTGCGTTGTCATTGTATTGTCAATATTCTAATAGGACAGTTTGAAGTGTTTTGATATGGCCGAACAGTTAACATTCAACGAATATGCAGATATAAATGCATTGTATGGACGAGCATTTGGTGATGCTGCAGAAGCCCGTCGAACGTATTCCGAGCATTTTCCCAATCGAACGTTACCGGCAAGAGAAACGTTCGAGCGTGTCGATTGCAGTTTGAGGAAGACAGATATGTCTAATGGATAATTTATTGGAGCCTGTTGTTTTATTTCGATAATATTGTGGGTTCAATTTTGCCAAAACGAGGTGGTGATGGCGCTCCTATGGCTGTGCGTACCGTTGTATTGGAGGAAAATATTTTGGAAGCTATCGCTGATGATCCTTCAATGAGCATGAGAAACTTATCAGAACAGATCCATACATCCAAGTCCACTATTCATAGAATAATTAAGGAACAACTGCTCCACCCACCCCAGAAGGTACATGCCATGACACCCGAATATTTTCCAGCACGACTGGAATATGCCAATTGGTTCCTGGATAAGCAAAGAGAGGATATGACTTTCATTACTCGAGTTTCATCCACTGATGAAGCAGGTTTCAGTAGAGATGGAGTAATCAACTCCCATAATCTCCACATATGGGCCAAAGAAAATCTCCATGGGATATTGCAAACCAAACACCAACGGAAATTCAACGTGAATGTTTGGGCTGGTATCATAGGAAACTATCTCATAGGATCATTCGGTCTACATGACCGATTGAATGGAGAACGTTATTTGGAGTTCATTCAGAACGATTTGAATGGACTCTTGGAACATGTTCCATTGCAAATCCGAAGAGATATGTGGTTTATGCATGATGGCATTCCCCCTCATTTTAGTTTGATTGTGCGGGACCATCTGAACCAGATTTTTCCCGATAGATGGATTGGTAGAGGTGGGCCATATTCATGGCCACCGCGGTCTCCGGATTAAAATCCATTGGATTTCTTCCTGTGGGGGCATCTAAAAAGCCTCGTTTACGCTACACCTATTCACACCAGAGATGCCTTGTTGAATAGAATCACATTACATTGTGAAGCCATACGAAACGACCCTGGCATGCTATTTCAAGTGCAGAGAGGGTGTTTGCGCTGACTAAGAAAATGAATTGAGAGAAACGGGGGTCATAGCGAACAGTTTTTGTAGCGGATTTTGCATTTATGTTTGCTCTTGAGGCTTGCGATTGATTATTCACACCATGAGTTTTGTAACGTGAAATAAAAATTCGTTATGAACATTGTACCTATCATTTCTATTTTCATTACAAATTAATCTTATCGAATAATGGTAGACATCTCAGGTTGGATGTCGTCGAACAAAAATGCATTTTTATCAAAAATCGTTGCTCCGATCGATTTTCCACACGAGTACTTTTATTCAGGAAATTGTCCAGGTAACCTTGTTCTGTTCAAACATATTGATAGATCCCAGTCATTCCAAAGTTTTGGGGTGTGGACCATCGGGGGTAGTCCGTTCCTGACTTTGTAGCAAAACAAATGACTCTTGCATGAAAGTCCATCGAAGAAATTCATTTGTTTGGTCAATCACCAAAATTTAGATGATTTTGAATATTCACTTTGAAAGTTGTCAAAGAAAAACATTTTTCATTTTGTAACTTTGAGGGCCCGTAACTTGGTAACGAAGGCTTTTAGGAACAAAAGTTATATGAGGTACTGGTGATTTTTTGATCCCATCTATACATTTCCAAGAGGAAAGAGGAAGTCCAGGGACTGTATATATAAACGGATACTTAAACAACGTTGTCCCACCTCATATGTAACGTTGCCACCTCCGATTTCGGAGGTGACAACGATAAGCCTTGTTTTTTGGCCAGATTGGTTCTAGAGGGTCCAAGGATCATCAAATAAAAATTTGTCCGGAGGTTACTAGGACCGCTTTCTACCCATTCAAAAAGCTTTTAATTCAACCGTATATCACTGGTGCTAGCGTCGCTTTCATTTGAGGTTTGATTTTTGACGTTGTACTTCCATTAATGGCAACAATACTGCCCCGAGAATATTTTCAATGCAGAGCACATCATTATGCGAACGTTCCATCAAAAATAGAGTGCTTATGATAATCACAGTTGAATACGAAAGTTATTTTCGTATGAGTAAATGCCACAATGACATTTTCATTCATTTTGTTAATATCACCGAATGAGAGTAGGACCAGATTTCTGTATAAAATGTATAGTAGATTTGTGAGTTCCATTGCTGTTCGTCTCATGGAATCAGTTGAGATCTATACACAAATAGACTATAAAGGGAAACTGATTATTCCAGGATCAATTTCTAGGAAAACAAAAGTTGTGTACATACCACCGGTATTCTCAGTTGAGTGAATAAATGTCGGAGAGTGTATCATTCAAAGAAGGTTCGTGTAAATACGTTCCTCAGGCTTCAAGACATGAAAAGAACAACAAACATGTTACTTTAAAAAATGTAATGGCAATAATTAATTGTTGCTTCTGATGAGATGAAAATGTTGAAATTATGGCACTCATTTCTGGAACACCCTACACTACGGTATAAAATTCGTCCTATGATACCATAATGATAGTTCTTGTGATCACATAAGCTTTCTTCCCGAACAAATAATGATATATCCCCATTTAATGTGGTCAAATAAAATACCAACGTCTTAGACATTATTGATTGAAATGGCCCAAAAATTTTTTTTTAATCTAGGGCACAGAATAGTTATCTTGATTTTTTTCTCGTGTCTTCTCAGTTCGAGAAAAGTAATTCTGAAATCGAAACAATCCACTCCGTTCACAAACTGATCGATTAATTCGTGATTCTGTTCTCCATTTCACGCTGACTTCCAATCATTCTACTTATAAAATAAAATTGTAAAACTGTGATCAATTCAGGATCGATTTTTCAGTTCATTTCGAATTTTGTGCTGCTCTTCAGTTCACCACGTCCATTTCATTTTGTAAAAAGTGACATTTCCATCTAAAAAATATTCCATTATCAGGAGCGTAACATTCAGCTTATCAAGATGTGAAAAATCAGATGTGGAATCATCTCCGACTGAAAGAAGAAAATGGGCGTTATTGTTACCTTTTCTATGTTGGGAAAACATTATTGAATCAAAATATCAGAGAGTTGGATACGCAACGGTACGGATGATGCGACTTCGACTTGAATTTGAGAAATTCAAATTTGTAATCAGTGACCTGAGAAACCCCTAGTCACTAGTTTTCGTTAAGATCCAGCAAGTTTTTTTCAAAGCCGACCATCATATTAGGGATTATTTATTAATTACGTAAGGGTCCTGAGGGGGTGGTTGGTTGGTTGAAAACTGACGAGCCAGAGACAGGGATGGCACTTAGCTTCCCTTGACACTGCGACCAGCTGGGGTCTATTGTATCACTCCGTCATCAGTGGTTCCTCATTCAAACAGGTTTGTGCCTTTGATCAGGTTTAGTAGCCTGTTAATGAGGTTCTTTGGATCCATGCCTGTTTCCGGGCTGATCTCTCCAAAGGTTCTGTGTCGCCTTCTACTTGGGGTGTCACAGAAGAAGATAATATGAGAGGCTGTTTCCTCCTCTTCATCACCTAGCCTACACTTCAAGATTTCCCTGCGTACTCCCATGGTGTTTCGGTGTTTTCTTAGGCCGCAGTGTCAAGTCAACAGACCTACGTGCCTTCGTTCTGTTCAGGTTCAGAAGGTCAGCCGTCATGGTCCGGTTTGGATGCCCTACCATGACTTTGCTGTGTCTTTGCCCGACAGTTTGATCCCAATATTGTTGGTGTCTTCTTTTTATCCACTCGTCGATCAGGGTCCTGCATCGGGTTTTGCTAATCCCATGCACCGACACCGGCACCCACATCAAGTTGACCTTGTTGTGTTTTGCCAGCTCGATGAGGTTCTGGAGGCAGTCCCAGACCAGTTTAGACTTCATCTGTATGGAGTTGAGTGCTTTGATAGCACTTTGACTGTCAGAGAGAATGTAGATGTGTTTTTTCCTATAACCACTTTCTGGATTTCTCTGAATGCATACCATAATAGCATGTGTTTCAGCTTGGAATATCGTGTAGCATTTGCCAAGTGGTATATTGTAGTCCCTTCTTGGCCTTACCCCATGTATTCCTGCTCCCGTTCCTTCAACTGTCTTTGAACTGTCTGTATACCAGACTATGTCCGCAGTTGATTGTGATTCTGTACTCGGGGCCCATCCAGATCCGTCCATTTGTGTTTCGAATGGTTTTTTCGATGATTATAGGGGTTGCATGTAGTCTGAAATCATTTCGAGTTCGTTGATATTGATTACATGAGTGATTCTGGCATGTCCAGTTGTTCGGATTCTCCAGTTTTTTGTTTGTTTCAGTCTGTATGCACCCATCCTGGCCTCTTCAATGACATGTAAGTCAAGGGGTTCGAGGTTTAGGATTTTTTTCATTGCAGCTGTTCATTGCACCCGTGATGCAGAGACAGGCAGGCCTCTGGATTTTCCCAAGGTTGGTTTTTGCCTGTCTTCGATTTGTTTTTGGCCACCATAAGAGTGAACCTTGGTCTTATTACCGCTGTGTGAAGCCAGTGCATAGCTTTCGGTTTGAGTTCCCAGGTTTCTCCAAAAGCTTTCCTGCACATCATGAAGGTAATCTTGCTTTTATTGGTTACATGTTGAAGATGTGGGTTCCAGGTTAGTTTCTTGTCAAGAATCAGCCCTAGATATTCCACCAACTCTACTACTTGTAATGTTCCACCGAATAGTCTGGGAGGTATGAGATCTCTCATGTTTCTTCTCCGGGTGAAGGGAATAAGTGTTGTTTTGTTCGGATTTGCCCTTAGGCTCTCTCTGTTACACCATTCCTCTCCTGTCCTCAGTACATTTTGCATCAGCTCTGAGTTTGTTCGAGTATTCTCTCTTTTGATGGGGATGACCAAGTCTTCTGCATACCCTTGAGAGTAATACCCCTGGTTATTCAGAGAAATTAGCAGTTCATCTACAACCATGTCTCACAGAAGGGGGAAGAGTATGCCCCCCTGTGGGGTACCTCTGGAAATTTCAACCTGCTCTGTTTCCTCGATAATGTTGGCTTGGACCAGCCTATTGTGAAGTATTGAGTGTATCCACCTGCAGGTGGTTTCGTCAATGCCTCTTCGAGTGGCCGCAGAGACCATACTTTCAAAGGAAGTGTTGTCGAAGGCTCCTTCGATGCCTAGGAAAGTGCATAGTGCAATTTCTTTGTTTGCTAGGGACTCTTCAAGCCTTGAAACGAGCTGATGAAGTGCTGTCTCGCATGATTTTCCTGTTAGATAGGCATGTAGGTTTTGATGTAAAGGCCGTTCTATAAGAGCGGTTTCCCTTATGTCTCTATCTTTCAGTTTTTCTAAGCCTTTCAGAAGAAATGACGATAGGCTTATTGGTCTGTATGCCTTTGCCTGGTCGTATGAGTCCCGTCCAGGTTTTGGAATAAAGACCACGTTTGCAGTTTTCCAGGTTTAAGGTAGCCATCCCAATGCTAGGCTCAGCCTGTACAGTCTGCACAGTTCTGGTACTAGATATTCAACTCCGCTCTGAAGTAGTATGGAAAATACTTCATCTGGGCCAGGAGTTTATTGCCCACACTTCTTTTCAGTGAGTTACCGTTCGTTCAGCCACTTCCCAATTTTTGCTCTCAAATGAAGGTTTGCAGGGATAACATATCTGGGGTTTTGGTTTGAGGTGACAGTGAATCCTGGGAAGTGAGTATGGAGCAAGAGTTCCATGGTTTTCTTCCCAGTGTTGGTGTGATTGCAGTTGCTTTTTGAGAGTACCCAATGGATTGATGGGGTCTTTGGAAAGGATGTGGTGGAGTCTTGCTCTTCCTGAGGTTCGTTCTCTGTCCTCACAGAACTTCCTCCATGACTTTCTTTGTTCCCCTCTGATTTTTTTGTTGTATTCTTTGAGAGTTTTGGAATAATCCTCCCAGTCACCAGTTTGTTTGGCTCGATTCAATAGTTCACGCGTTTTATTTCTAAGATATGTGAGTTCGGTGTTCCACCAGCTCACTTTACCTATAGTGGTGCTGCGCTTTGAAGGGCGGTTGTTATGATATGAAGTTATTATAGCGTCCTGTAACATTAGGGAGGTTTGCTCTATTTCATGAATCGTATTTGAGTTAGGTTTGACATTTTTGAAATTTGTGAAACTTGCCTTGAGCTCCTCCCGGTACCCAAGCCAGTTGGTTTTTCTGGGATCCCGACACATTACTGCAGGTTCATTAGCGTAGCCAATCTTCACATGTCGGGACGAGTCGAGACGAGTCGGGACGTGTCGGAACGAGTCGGGACGAGTCGGGACGGGTCGGACGAGTCGGGACGAGTCGGGACGAGTCGGGACGAGTCGGGACGGGTCGGGACGAGTCGGGACGAGTCGGGACGAGTCGGGACGAGTCGGACGAGTCGGGACGGGTCAGAACGAGTCGGGACGAGTCAGGACAAGTCGTCGGGACGAGTCGGAACGAGTCGAGACGAGTCGGGACGAGTCGGGACCAGTCGGGACGAGTCGGGACGAGTCGGGAGGAGTCGGGACGAGTCGGGACGAGTCGAGATCTGAATTTGAAGGTTCCTCAGATACTGCCGAACCACCAAATAAGAGCCCAAAGTGATGTCAATGATTTTCCGTCTGTTACGGGTTACGAATGTTGGCTTATTGCCTTCGTTGAGTACTTCCAGGTTACTGGAGATAATGAATTCAAGCAATGACTCACCTCTTGTGTTCGTGTCGGTGCTCCCCCACACTGTGTTATGGGCGTTTGCATCGGCTCCGATGATAAGCTGGAGTTTGTGGCCCTCACATTGTTCAACCAAAGCCCTCACTTGTTCTAATGGTAGAGGGCTTGTAGAGTCATAATGTAGATGGAGGCTGGTACTATGTTTCTCTCTACTCCGTCCTTGATGTAGGTCGTCTTGATTGCTGTAATGTCCCTGTAACAGACTTCTATCAGATTCAATACGTTTAAATCACTCCTGGCAATATTGCAGGATCTGGTGTTTCCACAGTTCAGATTATAAATAAGCCATGGTTCTTGTATTAGGGCCACGTCGGTGTTGCCCTGTGCAAATATTTTGCACAGGGTTGCATTAGCAGCCTTACTATGCTGCAGGTTGGCTTGAACTGCCCGCAGCATCAGGAATGTTCCTGTTCCGGCTAACTTGCTTGAAGTTTACCTGCGTTAGCCCCAGGAATGCTTCCATTACCCTGGTCTGCAGGTTCTTCAAGGAGGTCTCGTCGATTTGGAAAACAGGAGTTCGACCCGAGGCCTCCTCTTGTCTCTTGATGACAAGCCATTCTTCAGTATTTATCCCCATGTTCTGGGTTCTGATGAGCTAAAGAATCTTTTTGGTTTCAATTTTTTTTCAAATGGCTTTGAAATCCATATCACTACCTTGGAGGTATTCAGGATGTCCTTGACTAGCCCCACTCTTAGGACAGCCCCCTCCCAATGTATCAGTCCGGGGATACTCTCGAGTAGCCAGGATTTGGAGGTTTCATCCGAGCATGTCAGTACCAGCACGCCCTTGTGGACGTAGCTGTTCCTGAAATTCGGACCCTTACCCGGCTCACACTTGAGGATTTCCCCGGTAATTGCTTCCTGCAGGAGAATCCCTTGGTCATCTGATAACTGGTGATCTGGATAACTCTCCAGAGCAACAGCCATATTCCGACATCTTGCTCAGTTGGGTTAACTTGGGCAGAGACAGCCACTGGTTGGTCAGATCTAGGTTTCTTCACCCTTGCAGAGGTCTTCGTGAAAGAGGGTTGACTTCTCTGTGAGCGGTCCCTCTTCTTGTTCGGAGTTTCTGGCTGTCTGCTGCTCCCAACGATGCTGTGAGTTCGTTCAGGGAAGCCAGTTTTTGCTTCTGGGTGTGGATCGCGTCGGTTGGCTCGGCGATTCCTGGGTTCAATTTCTTCCGCAGATGCCTTGGCCTCCGCGCCTGTCTTCTAGCAGCTCCTGAGAGCTTTTTTCGCGCCAGATGTAAAGGATTCACCTCTGACGCGACGTGCCTTGAGGCAGATGTTTCTGGAGGTTTAGCAACACTGCCACTGCCTCCAGAGAGTTTCCTGCTCTTTGTTTCTGGAAGTTTCTCAGTGGGTGTTCGACCATCTGCTGATCGCTCCTTGGCTGGGTTTGCGGTTTCTGGTGCCGAGTGCGATTCAACTGGAATCTCCTCGACTTCCATCTCCGCTAGTGATGTTGGGTCTTCTTCAACTGGAAGTTCCCCAGGGTTGTTTTTCGTAACGTTGGTTTCCATATTGTTCCCACGAGTGTAGGGGAAAGGGTCGTCTACACCTGCGGTGCCCCCTGCGCAGGTGTAATAATAGAACATTGAATACATAACAGGCTCATTGGTCTTTATGCCTTTGCCTGGTCGTATGAGTCCCGTTCAGGCTTTGGAATGAAGACCACGTTTGCAGTTTTCCAGGTTTGAGGTAGCCATCCCAATGCTAGGCTCAGCCTGTACAGTCTGCACAGTTCTGGTGCTAGATATTCAACTCCGCTCTGAAGTAGTATAGAAAATACTTCATCTGGGCCAGGAGATTCGTAAGGCTTGAATGAGTTTATTGCCCACACTACGTTTGAGTGAGTTACCGTTCGTTCAGCCACTTTCCAGTCTGCCCTTTTTGCTCTCAAATGAAGGTTTGCAGGGATTTCATATCTGGGGTTTTCGTTTACGGTGACAGTGGATCCTGGGAAGTGTGTATGGAGCAAGAGTTCTATAGTTTCCTTACCATTGTTGGTGTGATTGCCGTTATTTTTTTAGAGTCCCCAATGGATTGATGGGGTCTTGGAAAGGATGTGGTGGAGTCTTGCTCTTTCTGAGGTTTGTTCTATGTCCTCACAAAACTTCCTCCATGACTTTCTTTGTTCCCCTCTGATTTTTTTGTTGTATTCTATGAGAGTTTTGGAATAATCCTCCCAGCCACCAGTTTTTTTCGCTCGATTGAATAGTTTGCGCGTTTTACTCCTAAGATATGTGAGTTCGGTGTTCCACCAGCTCGCTTTACATTTAGTGGTGCTGCGCTTTGAAGGGCAGTTGTTATGATATAAAGTTATTTTGGCCTCCTGTAACATTAGGGAGGTTTGCCCTATTTCATTAATCGTATTTGAGTTAGGTTTGACATTTTTGAAATTTGTGAGATTTGCCTTGAGCTCCTTCCGGTACCCCGGCAAGTTGGTTTTTCTGGGATCCCGACACATCACTGCAGGTTCATTGGCATAGCCTATCTCCACATGTATGTGTCGGTGATCTGAGTTTGAAGGTTCCTCAGATACTGCCGAAACACCAAAGAAGAGCCCACAGTGATGTCAATGATTTCCCGTCTGTTACTGGTAAGAAATGTTGGCATATTGCCTTTGTTAAGTACTTCCAGGTTACTGGAGACAATAAATTCAATCAATGACTCAGCTCTTGTGTTCATGTCGGTGCTCCCCCATACTGTGTTATGGGCATTTGCATCGGCTCCGATGATAAGCCGGAGTTTGTGGTCCTCACATTGTTTAACCAAAGCCCTTACTTGTTCTGATGGTGGAGGGCTTGTAGAGTCATAAGGCATGTAGACGGAGGCTCGTACTATGTTCCTCTCTACTCCGTTCTTGATGTAGATTGTCTTGATTGCTGTAATGTCCTTGTAACACAATTCTATCAAATTCAAGACGTGTAAATCACTCCTGGCAATATTGCAGGATCTGGCGTTTCCACAGTTTAGATTATAAATAAGCTCACCCTTGGATGTTCCGGAGCCTGATACTCGCCCTTTGACCAGCCATGGTTTTCGTACTAGAGCCACGTCGGTGTTGCCCTGTGCAAATATCCTGCACAGGGTTGCAGTAGCAGCCTTACTATGCTGCAGGTTGACTTGAACTGCCCGCAGCATCAGGAATGTTTCTGTTCCGGCTAACTTGCTTGAAGTTTACCTGCGTTAGCCCCAGGAATGATTCCATTCCCCTGGCTGGCAGGTTCTTCAAGGAGGTCTCGTCGATTTGCAAGACAAGAGTTAGACCCGAGGCCTCCTCTTGTCTCTTGATGACAAGCCATTCTTCAGTATCTTTCCTCATGTTCTGGGTTTTGATGAGCTGAAGAATATTTTTTTCCAAATGGCTTTGGAATCCATATCACTACCTTGGAGGTATTCAGGATGTCCTTGGCTAGCCCCACTTTTGGAACAGCCCCCTCCCGAGGTATCAGTCCGAGGATACTCTCAAGTAGCCAGGATTTGGTGGTTTCATCCGAGCATGTCAGTACCAGCACGCCCTTGTGGACGTAGCTGTTCCTGAAGTTCGGACCCTTACCCGGCTCACACTTGAGGATTTCCCCGGTAATTGCTTCTTGCACGAGAATCCCTTGGTCATCTGATAACTGGTGATCTGGATAACTCTCCAGAGCAACAGCCATCTCCAGACCTCTTGTGACCTCCCTATAGCTGCCCTGCTCAGTTGGGTGTACTTGGGCAGAGACAGCCACTGGTTGGTCGGTTCTAGGTTTCTTTACCCTTGCAGAGCTCTCCGTGGAAGAGGGTTGACTTCTCTGTGAGCGGTCCCTCTTCTTGTTCGGAGTTTCTGGCTGCCTGCTGCTTCCAGCGATGCTGGGAGTTCATTCAGAGAAGCCAGTTTTTGCTTCTGGGTGTGGATCGCGTCGGTTGCCTCGGCGTTTCCTGGGTTCAATTACTTTCCCAGCTGCCTTGGCCTCCGCGCCTGTCTTCTAGCAGCTCCTGAGAGCTTTTTCCGCGCCAGATGTAAACGATCCACCTCTGACGCGACGTGCCTTAGGGCAGGTGTTCCTGGAGGTTTAGCGGAACTGCCACTGCCTCCAGAAAGTTTCCTGTCCTTCGTTTCCGGAAGTTTCTCAGTGGGTGTTTGACCATCTGCCGATCCCTCCTCGGTTGAGTTTGCCGTTTCTGGTGCCGAATGCGATTCAACTGGAATCTCCTCGACTTCCATCTTCGCTAGTGATGTTGGGTCTTTTTCAACTGGAAGTTCCCCAGGGTTGTTTTTCGTTACGTTGGTTTCCATATTGTTCCCACGAGTGTAGGGAAAAGGGTCGTCCACACCTGCGGTGCCCCCTGCGCAGGTGAGAGGCAGATTAATCTGTGAGGTTGCCATGTATCCCAGAGGCTCCGTCAGTGATACCTGACTGGCTCAGGTATCATCCATCCCTCGGCACGGGTCGCTTGACGCCTCGGATTAGGCCGTGATGTGGTGGCATTTGGTTTTAGATTGACTTAGAGATCCGCAGGCTTTGACCATTTCTGGTCATTCCCACTGGATTTTCCTTGTCAACCCCGTTATCCAGCGATATCACTTGGAGGTAGCCACCTAAGTTTTCGCAACCCATCTTCATCTCTCGTAGGAGGTGGACATGTGTTGACGCAAACTACTCGCCTCACGATTCGGAACCACTGTGCATTTTTCAAGTTATACTGTACTTCAGAAAATTAAAATCGGACCGCTGGATACGGAGATATACTTAAAGAAAAAATCTAGCAATTTTGCGGCCATTTTTCAATATGGCGAATAAACCACCATGATCTGGACCATGTGACCAATTTTTTTGTATACTCCTATAGGTGTTCAATAAAGTCCCACAACAAAACTTAGGAGCCATAGAACGTCACACGTGACATGGGGTAACTCATAGATTAAAGGTGTTTATTGGAAATATTTCAGTGAACGTTCAGATTTCACATGTTTCCACAGAAATAAGTTATTTCATGATGTCATCGAAAGAGAGCATGCATGAAACGAAAAACAAAAATCGTATTAATTTTTTTTAATCATTTTAGTAGATATCTATCATTATAGGATTTATAACCAGAATGTGTTTGAAAAATATCTTTGTTCTTTACATGTTCTATCATTAGTATAGTTGAGATAGATGTACCTACCTACCTCTCCCTGTGAGAACCCGTATGGAGTTTTCAGAATACTCCGAAAATTGGATCAAATTGATGAAAAATATGTTATGTTTCAATTAGACCAAATGATCATTAATGATATGAATCTCCCAGTCGTTGTCACTCCGTTTCCGGAGGTGACAATGTTCCATTTATCTACAGAAAAAAATCAATTCGACCATTGATTACTGGCTTACTCACGCATTCAAATAAGGTTCAGTTGTCACTTCCCAAAAATAGAAAAAGTATCAGTGCAAAATATTTGTCACTTTCATTTGGATAAAAGTTTTTCAGACTATTCAGGCTGTTGCGATTTCGCTTCTAACTGAAGGTAACTCAGAAATGGTACAAACAGAATTGGTCACATGGTCCAGATAATGGTTGTTTGGTCGCTATATTGAAAAACTTTTTTTTCGAAAGTATATCTCCGTACCCCATGGTCAGATTTTGATTTTTAAAAGCTTTTTTTTTTTGAGGCAAACAAATTTTGGAATGGAACTCTCTTTGTTATATCTCGTAGTTTCTGAAGTAATGCATAATTAAAAAAATAGTTCAATGCATAGTGATCCCAAATTGTGAAAAACAGGCCAAATGATGAGCTTTTGGTCAATCGACTTGACACTTTGTAATCATGTGTTTTTTGGGTCGCTGCTGTTACTATTTTTCGAAAATACAAGATGTAGCGGAAAACTTTTTAGAAAATCCGTTTGATCTCAACGAAAATTAGTGTAAATGGGTTTCTTGGGTCGCTAATTACAAGTTCGTGATTTCTTTTCCAAATACAGAGGAGATGACTCAATATGGTGAATGACTTTTTTAAAAAATTACTTGATTTCAACAATATGCAGTAAAGGGGGAGTTTGTGATAATTTTTCGAAAACAGGAGATGGCCGATCTGGTATGGTGATTAGCTTTTAGATGTTCTATTATAAGTATAGTTGAAATAGATGTACCTACCTCTCCCTGTGAGAACCCGTATGAAGTGTCCAGAATACACCGAAAATTGGATCAAATTGATGGAAAATATGTTATTTCAATTAGGCCAAATGATCATGAATGATATGAATCTCGAAAACGGCAACTTCCAGTCGTTGTCACCTCATATAGCGCTGGGTCATCCGTCTTCGAAGGTGAAAATGTGTCATTTATCTACAGAAAAAAGATTATTCGACCAAAAAAAATATCGGTGCAAAATATATGTCACAATCATTTGGATAAAAGTTTTTCAGACTATACAGGCTGTTACAAATTCGCTTCTCACTGAACGTATCTCAGAAATGGTTAGAAACATCCAGCCATCAATAAAATGGTATAGCCAAATTCCAGAATTCGTTGCTGAATAAGCAGAATGAAACTAACAAAAATTTTTTTCCGTTTCCCGAATTTTCGTTTTTTTTAGATCCGGACATATGCAGAAATGGAGAGTACTTTGTTATTGTAACTTTCAAAGACTTTCTCAAATTAAAAAATCGACGTTTTGTTTTCTTGGGCAATCATCAACTTTTGTCTTCCAATTACGTTTTTTTAACAACTTTTACAAGCATTTTCATTGCTGCATCTACCTATGTGGAACCAATCTTGATCATATTCTGAAGAGAACAAGGTAATTTTCATTGGTTCAAAAATTGTAATGAGAAATACAGGTCTGCATTGGAAATGATGGATCCGATGATGTCCTCAAGAAGACTAAACGTTCAATCTGAAAAGTTGGATAGGACTTTTTGTAGGTCTTTGGAAGTGGCAATGACAAGTACTCAGAAATAAACAAATGATCGAAAATTCGAAGATTTCGTCAAATATAGCGAAAACGAAAAAATATGACATACATTCATTTTCTTCAGCCATTTTATGTTAATTTATATTTCATATCTGAATTTATGAAATAAAAAAATATTTGTATAGATTGAATATTTTGAAAGGGGCATGTGGAAATTTCCTTTATTTTGGCTGTAGCGTTCACGAGATATTTACAAAAAAAAATGATGAAGATATTTCTAACATGTGTACATATTTTCAATAATGAGCAAAAAAAATCATTATATTTTAAAATGCCTTTCTTTCAAAAAGGGAAAAATATTTTTAATGCAGATTCATAATTATAAAAAAATCGTGGGGTGTTCGTTACCTATATTCTTATTTTAATTACTCTACCTCTACAGTTAGCAGTCGAAAGTTCAAAACAATTTAGGTCGAGTAGCACAAGCATTTATTTACATGTTGGTTGCATGAAAATTATTATTTACATGTTGTAATAAAAGCATATTTTGAAGTCTCTTAAACTATAATTTTATGGCATTTTTCAGTCTCAAAATTGATGTTACCACTTCGTAATATCCATGATTTTTTTCCAAATAGACAACTCCATGATCTACAGTGTAGTCTTGGGCGTGTCAAATCAGTATTGTAATATTTTTTTTCAATATCGATCACTGTAGGGTTTACAACCAAAATGTTTTTGATAAATATTTTTGTTTTTTAAGAATTATGTTATTGGTTGAAATGTACCTATTTCTGCTAAATCTCATATGAAGTTTTCAGAATCCTCGAAAAATCCTATATAACGTTGTGTTCCAGAGGTGACAACGTTCCACTTAGAAAAATTATTTTCAACTTTAACTCTAATATTTACAGAAAAAATAAGAAGTCCATATATGACTGACTTATAAGCCAGTTGTTACCCACCAAAATAAAAATGCGAGTACTACGGGAAGCGAAACTCACAAGTACAATTCTCGCAACAAAGAACTGTATAGACTGCCTGCCTCGAGTGAACTACTCCAAAACAGTGAAGCAAACAGACTGTCTACCAATTGAACTGTTCAACCTTATACCGGCGGAGTGGAAGTCTTCCACGATAAAAAAATTGAAACACCACGTGAAAAAATCACTGCTCGCAAATCCACTTTATATTATTGAAGATATCTTCTCCCATATATGGATATAATATTTCCTTCTCAGTCTTAGGGCTTTATTAATAGCCCAGTTTTATTTCTAATATATGTATATGTGTGTATATTTGTGTATATATATGTGTATGTATATATGTATATATATATATATATATATATATATATATATATATATATATATATATATATATATATATATATATATATATATATATATATATATATATATATATATATATATATAAATATGAAAGAGAGTAATATCGAGGGGACTGTTAAAAACAAAATGGAAGGAATTTAATGGACATAGCCCTCAGAGAAAAGTGCTAACCGTAGACACGTGTTTCGGGCTCTCGGCCCTCATCAGTACGGTGGAAGTGCAGGATGAACAACACTTGGTAGAAAACGACAAATCACGGAGTCAACAAACAGAACCAGCGCTCATTGTGATTTCGGTCAGCAGACCTGAATTCAGGGCAACAACCAACGTCACCACGGAGGCAGCTATAGCTACCTGCGTGATATCGGATCAGGAATATAAATATGAAGAGTAATATCAGGGGACTGTTTAAAACAAATGGGAGGAATTTAATGGACATTGCCCTCAGAGAAAGTGCTAACCGTAGACAGGTTTCGGGCTCTCGGCCTCATCAGTACGGTGGAAGTGCAGGATGAACAACACTTGGGAAAACGACAAATCACGGTCAACAAACAGAAGCCAGCCGCTCATTTGTGATTTCGGTCAGCAGACCCTGAATTCAGGGCACAACCAGCGTCATCACGGAGGCAGCTATAGCTACCTGCGTGACATCGAGATCAGGAATATAAATATGAAAGAGTTATATTGAGGGGACTGTTAAACAAAATGGCAGGAATTTAATGGACATAGCCCTCAGAGAAAGTGCTATGTCCATTAAATTCTCCCTTTTGTTTCTAACAGTCCCTCGATATTACTTCTTTCATTTATATTCCTGACTCGATGTCACGCAGTAGCTATACTGCCTCCTGTGACGTTGATTGTTGCCCTGAATCAGGATCTGCTGACCGAAATACAAATGACGGCTGGCTTCGTTCGTTGACTCCTTTGATTTGTCGTTTTCTACCAAGTGTTGTTCATCCTGCACTTCCACCGCTGATGAGGGCAGACCCGAAACACGTCTACGGTTACACTCTCTCGAGGGCTGTCCATTAAATTCCTCCCATTTTGTATATATATATATATATATATATATGTATGTTGATGGTTAACTTCCGGGACCGCTTCTGATTCGTGTGTAAGTATATTAGGTAGGTCATATAAATGTTAAAAATTCATTTGCTAAAAATTTTTTTGGTCAATGAAGATCCATATCAATTCTACATTACATTTTGTATTTTTCGGTAAGTACCAGGACATATCTGTTTTTGGCAGCTCCTGTCATTTCACATAAATCATTTGATCCACGTATATGTGTTGATATTGTTATTTACATGTACATTTTGCATTGAACTGATTTTTCTCGAAAAATATATGTATTCTCATGATGAAAAACCTATTTGCAACCTTTTGTAAACTTCCGAGACTAGTTTATTTCAATATTTCCTGTTTATATATTCGTGTATATATTCCAATCGAGCCATATGAACCCAATTACGTTGTTTTTTTTGAAAACTTTTTAAAAGTTCAAATTAATTCAGAATAACTCACGATTTCTCGACAATTGTTATCTTCCAAGACTATCTATTTGAAATCAATCCTAGTTCATTTTCTCAAAACTGGTAAGTATATTGAACAAAACAAATTGATTGAAATAATTTTTTGGTGAAAAAATTATTTTTCTGAATATGGATATTTTCCACATTTTAGTATTTGGATGGTTATAAACCCAGAAACCATATCAAGAAATTAACAGTATATTTTCGAGGTACCGTCTGCTTTTTGGTTTCCGCCATTCTGGAATATATTCTGATTTTGAGGGTATTGACTAATCCGATAGGCCACCATGCATTCCATTGAGTATGTATACAAGTCTCCATTCGTCCAAGTGAGTAATTACTTTCTACTACGTCGAAACTACTTTCTACTACGAAACAATCGCCGAAGCACTGGCGCTGTTGCCGATAAAATCACGTATTCCATGTAATAGCTGTCTTGGACTATCAATTTCAATTTGGTTTAGAGATTATCCAGGAAGAAATGATTCGTGAAATAGTTATTCCAAAATAACATCATGTGGAAATAAAATCCAACGTTTTTATCAGGTCCAACAGAGGTTGAAAAAATTAACCTAGAGATTCGTACTTAGTTATATTGGCGCGCTTGGCAACATGACAGTTGGGTTGTCCTGAGATGTGAAATGAGGAAATCCTCCTTTACGGCTTTCATGTAGTATATAATTCCAGCGCCAGCGGCACAGGTATCTTTATTCTATTTTCAATTATAATATTCTTGAGAGATGGCCCCAATTTCAAAGTTAGAAGGAATATAAAAAAGTCCGGAGGTATTAGTGAAAAAAGCCCCAATGATTTTTTTCCAAATCGGTACATAGAGTAGATGTTTTATCTTCCTAGGGGTGGAGTTGAGGATGTTATATTTCATCTCTCAATCGCATTCCCTAAATGCAGGTTTCTCAAGGCTTCTTGTCGCTGCTCTTGGGGACTGATCGGAAAACAAATCGACCAAAGTTATAAACGAACAAAAATAATTAATTTGGGCTTACACATTGATTGTTATGGGGAAAACATCTCTTGAATATTGGAGTCTCAATGAATTTTATCCAAATAGGTACAAAGAGTAGATGTTTCATCTTCCTAGGGGTTTCTGTGGTGGAGTTGAGGATGTTATATTTCACCTCTCAATCGCATTCCCTAAATGCAGATTTCCCAAGACTTCTTGTCGCTGCTCTTGGGGACTGATTGGGAAAAAAATCGACCGAAATTATAAATAAACTAAAATAATTAATTTGGGCTTACAAATTAATTGTTATGGGCAAAACATCTCTTAAATATTGGAGTTCCCAAAAAATCCCTTCTCACCGAGTCGCAAAATGAACTGGAATCAAAATGTTTTGAGATTTAGTTTTTTTACGATTATATTATTTACGATGATATTTCACTCCTTATTGATTTTTATTGACATTAATAGATTCTTTTTTTTTCGAAACGGGCTTTCCTTCACATGCACTAAAAAGGAAAAATAGTTTGTAACAGATTCGAAAGCTTGTCGGCAAGAATATCTTGTATTCTAACTAAAAACACTTCTCCTCCTCCTCCTTTTTCATCTGTTAGGGACAGAACAACCTATATCACCCATCTAAAGAAATTATTTTTACCTTTTCAGTGCATTTGAATAAATGCTTGTTTTAAAGAAGCTTATTGGAGCTGTCATCCTGAATGTTTTTGATTTTGACAAAAAATCACAATCCTCGAACCCAAAAACCCTTAAACATCAAGCGGACTATAAATCTTGATATTCTGAGCTTTGATAAAACATCATGATCTTCGACCACCTAAATAGTTTCATTAAAATCAGACCACAATTCACAAAACACGTCCGCCATATTGAAGCCGCCACCTTTTTTTGATGACGTACACCTGCCAAATTTCAAGTGGATTGAATGACTGGTTCAAATTGACTTATAAGATACATTCATACTAACTAACTAGCAAGGGAGTACGTCATTCCCTTAGAATTAAAATTTTGTAGAATCCTGTCCTAGCGAGTCTAGGTATTCCTCACAAAACAAAGCTGCATTTCGAATTTCTAGTTTCGGGACTTTCCGATTTTATCATTCAAGGGGTGCTTTCACTCCGTGGGGACTCATTGGAAATAAGAAACAAGCAAAAAACACAAATGATCAGAAAATAAATTGAAAAAATATTTTGATGACAATTTTTTACACAAATGCATTAATAGGTCCAGAGCCCGTGACTTCGGAAGTGCTGTCATCGCGGATTAGATTTTTTTTGTGAAAATTGACCATAGAAATCCATACGAATAAAATGAGCCCCGTGTGACGAAGTGACAAAGTAAAAGATCGTACGTTCGAAACCCACCATCTCCAGACTTTTTTTTTTCTGTAAATACACTGCATAATCACACACCCACAAAATAATTATACATCTACAATAGCAATTTTAGGACAAGTGAGTAAAGCGTAGCATTTAATCACGATCCTGGATGATGAGCGCCCGAGCAGCGAGGCTGCGAGTGCCTCGACCAGGTGATTCGAGTGATTAAATGCGCTTTACTCACGTGTTTTAAATCTGTTTTTTTCCATTTCCACAGAAATTGAAAGAAATTATTTTGCAATTGTTGCATAAATAACTTTTGTGTCATTGACTCCTCGAAAAAAAAAAATTACATCCAGCCTACTAAGAATAAAAATCTGCGCTACCGTTGCTTGTGTTGCATTTAATTTGTAAACCAGCCTACTCGATACTAATAATCCGAAGCAGTTGCTGTGTGTGAGCAATGTGTATGATGGTTGTTTATTGGTAACCTAGGTAACACTTTTAATCACTTGTGAATAATAGTTATTTATGCAACAAGTGCAAAAAGTGTCCAACAACTTCACGACGAGTGCAATAACACTTTTTGCACGAGTTGCATACAATATTTTTTCTGCGTTCCTGCAAAAATCAAAAAATATTTTATTCAGATGGCACTTAGTGTAGAAAAATAAAAAGCATTCTAAAAATTGCTTCGATTTGACGTTTATGTTTGTCATGATCACAAATGACAGATGAGTGCAATGAACATTTTATTGCACAGTGCAATAAAAAACAACTTTTTTCACTAAATACAGTTCAATAAAGTTTTATTTTTTGCATGAACCTAGAAAAAAGATCACTAGTGATTGAAATTACAAATTTTGTCACTAATTTGAATTGAAATATGTCATATTTCAGTCACAGAATTGGAAAAAACATTTTTTGCACACAAAAACACTCTCATAATGGTCTTGGAGCCTGTTATATAGAAAGTACCGTCGTAAAATTTTTCGAATTTGGGGTGACGATACTTTCTATGTAACGGGCTCCAAGACCATTATGAGGGTATTTTTGTGTGCAAAAAATTGTTTTGTGAGTGTGTGATAAAGCAGTGTATTTGAGTAAAAAAAAAGTCTGGTGATGATGGTATTCGAACGTACGATCTTTTGCTTTGAAGGCCAACGCTCCCACCATTGCGCCACCAAAGAGATTAATTATTAAAAATCAGTTTTCGTGATAACGGTAGAGTATTATTGTTCTTCAATAATAATTCACCCAATTAAAAATACTTAAAGAAAGAAAAACCTCGTCACACCGGGCTCATTTTATTTTTAGGATTTCTCGTTCAATTTTCACTAAACATTTTCGAATCCTCGATGACGGTACTTTCGATGTCACGGGCTCTCCGCCTATGAAAAGTTATTTTTGCAATTGTTTTGTTTTACCTGTTAGTAACAGATTCAAAGTCTTGCCGCGCAAAAATACCTATTTTGTATTCGCGGCAAGCTTTTGAATCTGTTAGAGAATAACCTAGGTTGAACAATTGGATAATTTTTTTCTTTTCAGCGCATTTGTATAAAAACTTTTCTTTAAAAATACGTTTTCATTTATCTTAATTTTTTCCTTTTGAGTGCATTTGTATTTGTATTTTTTAAATCATTTTAATTTGATTCTGTTTAATCATGGAAACCGTCATTTCATTGAATTTGGACGATACATTGATGGTCTCCAACCCCAAAAACATCCTCATACCAATTTTGAATGGGATCGGGCCATAATCACAAAACTCATCGCTATCTTGAATTCATGCATTTTGACGAAGAAATCATGATCTGCGACCCCAAACAACGCCGCACACCAATTTTGTATGGAATCGGGCAATAATCACAAAGCTAGTTACCATCTTGAATTCACGAATTTTGCAGAAAAAATCATGAATTCCGATCTCAAAAACCCCACACACCAGTTTCGACTGGAATTGGACTATAATCACAAAACTCCATCTTGATTTCATTAATTTCACAAAAACTGATGATCTCCGACCTGGAAAACCCCCTCACACAAATTTTTAATAGAATCGTACCATATATTATTGAAAAAAAACTCATCCGCCATCTTGAATTTATGAATTTTGACAACAAAATGATGATCTCCGAACCCAAAAACCTCCACATACCAATTTTGAATGGAATCGGGCCATAATCACAAAACTTCACGTCATGCCACACATTTTACACGCCATTCAATTTTTTTCTGTAACAAATATTCCATAATGTATTCTAACCGAAATTATAAACACCCACAGACGTCGTCCCAGTCAAAGCCCGGGTGAGCGGCCAGCCAACAAATTTAAAAAAAAATGCGTCAGACTGGGAAACGGTGGAAAGCTCCAACTGCAGAATTAATTTGATTCTTTTGTTGTGTTGCTCCCTGCCGAATTCAGTTCTAATCCATCGGATAAATTTTGAACTTTGACATTTTTTTATTTTTGACAGATCTGAGTTTGACTATTCTGGATACAGTTTTTCAAGGACTTTCGAATGACATATTGCAAATCAGGTTCCGTGCGTTATAGTTTCTGTCATTTTTTAATAGGGACACTTCCGTTCGACAGATGACAGTCAAAAACTGTCGGTTGCATTAGGGGTAAAAACTGTATATTCATATAAAATTTCAGCTCGATTGGTCAAACGGTTCGGCACTTACCATGGAATATTCACTCTGGAAATGGTCTCAATCGTCCCGGGGGACCTCAAAACGGATATTTGAATCAATATTTCGTTTTTTTTTCATTGGCACGATTACATTACTTGACCATTCGAGAGGCCGGTCAAGTAACACTTCTAAATCTTCCGTGATACACAGATAGAATGAAAAACTTTTTTCACTTTGATTTTACATGTACTACACTCAATTTCTCCTTCAATTGACAAATCACCGATGTCCCTTCCTTTGGACATGATGTTGTCGCTAACAAACACTACACTGCCTCCATGCCAGTTTTCATATTGTCGACAGAAACTTGCTACATTGTGATTAAATATCCTAGAAGTCCAAATGCCCTCAACTGGCTTTCTGTTTTTCAATATTCCGTCACGAAAACCCATATACAGTCTTCATGAGCAACAAGTAGGGCCTGCAACTCATCAATACTATCGGTTGTAGATTTTGATGTGTGACGTATGAC
This sequence comes from Gonioctena quinquepunctata, assembly GCA_018342105.1. Classification (NCBI taxonomy): domain Eukaryota; kingdom Metazoa; phylum Arthropoda; class Insecta; order Coleoptera; family Chrysomelidae; genus Gonioctena; species Gonioctena quinquepunctata. Next base: position 24,666 of record JAFIRS010003500.1, read on the forward strand.
AGTCCAGTTTGGATTGTTTCTGGTCTTCATGGAACCACCTTGATTTGATTCAGAGTAGTCTGAAAAAAATGTTTTGTTCTAAAAATTTCGAATTTTTGTAAAACTGAAACGTTTAATTCCTACACCTGATAGCTAGAATGGGGAACTGTATCTGATGATGTCATTCAACTGCTCGTAGCTGGTGACTTTGTATCTGATGATGATGGTAATATTGGTGATGGGAGATGGGAGATGGGAGATGGGATTCTTTATCCGCTTGTCATTTCTGCGTACGCTTTTTGTTGACGATTGTATACATTTTTTGTACACCTTGTCTTTTTGCTGCGTTTTTTTCTAGATACCGAATTGTATCCAGTAACAGGCCATTGTTTATCCTCAAGATGACATCTTTATCCTGAATTTCTTTAATGAGTTGCTTCAAATACATGTTTTCCGTCTGTAGTTTGTGTTTCTCCAACTGATAAATGATGATTTTAGCATGTGATTTTGTTTCCACTGATTATTTCTACTCGCCTTTTGCTTATGCAACTGTTATGATACAAAACTTTTTACACAAACACTAACTTAACAATCACTAGTGGAACAACACTTTATTTTTACTGTTCTATATACTGATTATATTCCAGTTAGGCTGGCGTCTCACGGCGCGAGGCTTGATGAGTTTGGCTTGGAGGATTGGTCTCGGTGCATAAGAGTGAGTTTTGTGCAATCTTGAGCCTGATCGATCTCACGGCGTGTATAATTTCTACGACTCATCGTCTATCAGTGATCAGGAGTTGGTACATGAGCCTAGGAAGGGATACATTGTCCAGTGCAATAGCTGAAGATAGCGACGATGAGAGGATACCATGTGCAGCACCGTATTTTTATATCCATTTTTTTCTGAGAATTCAATAATTACTTCCGAATTTTATTCTATGTTAATACACACCAGTGAAAACAACACTTAACTATGCTCTGCCACCACCAAACTTCCTCTCCGAAGTGACCGGGCTCCAGTCGTAGCCGACACTGTGGACAGACTTACTCGCGCCGTGTGACCACTCGACAAGCCATACTGCACGAGCCAGCTAGTCGAGCCTCGCGCCTTTGATAATTGGGAATTTACCGACATTTCATGAGAACGGTCGAGCCACCTCGAGCTTACGCTTGTCAAGTCTCGATCCAAGTCGACCGTACTAACGACGCGAGACTCGACAATCCTCAAGCCGAGCTCACCAAGTCCCGCGAAATAACTTTTGGAGAAACTCAAAGTCCCTTTTTATATTATTTTTATTTTATAACAACGATAATAAAGACAAGATACGTCTTTACAATAAGAGAGCTGAATAATAACTAACTGCTGAATTCTGGGGAATCATGAAGAATTGTCTTATCGCTGTTTCGCAAAGTCAGCATTGTCAAGCACTTCTACCATGGAAACGATGCTGGGCGATGATGTGATTTCTTCCCCGTAAAATTCAACCACACAGGTCAACGAGGTAGTTGAACACTGGAAAGTTCCATATCTCCTTGGTCGTTTTGTGTGTATGTTTGAGCGGTTTTCCATGTCAGTGTCTTCTTGTGGCAGGTGTAAAAGATTGTGATGATCAATAATAGGTAGATCACTATCGTCCATGAACTAGGGATGTGAGGGATTCCTCTTAATGATTTATCAGGTTAACATTCGATGATTTGGGACCTGATTTTTGGAGTTCATCTTGTTTCACGTCTTCTAGTTGTAGGCTCAAGTTGACTATCGGTATAAATTTGGCTAGACTAGGAAGCAGTGTCGGTTGCTTGGATATAGTCAAAATTTTATAATTGCTGATTATCACCTTTTGGCAGGTTATTTGGCATCTTGCTAACATTTTGATTGGATATGTTCCGTGAAGTTTTAGGATTTCTTCTTGTTCAGCGTTTCTTCAGATGGTAGCAGTTCGACCCATTGATCAGAGTCTTTTAGACGATTGAATATTGGTCTGTTGGGTTCAACTTGTATTTGACGACAAGATGATGTATTTTCCGTGTTGAAAATTCGTATTTCGCAAGATTTATCTGGCAAATTTTTCTGCAAGTCCAATTTTTCGCATATATGATATTGGAGCGAGATTTGCAGGCATTTGTCGCTTCATAATGTATAGTACAACTGATTTTTTAACAAATATTTATGACGCGAATGATTGCCTTGAACTGACTATTCGTGGGGATAGGTGTAGAGTGCAGGTGATAGTACTCAAAGGAGTAGGGATATGTGATGGGAATATCAAGAATATAAACGATCTCATCGTTCCGAATGAAGCTTTTGATTCTAATAATATTTTGAAACTTCAGAGTGTTAGATTTTTTGCAGTTCTCTATGAAGATTATTGGTCTCCATAATACTTGGGTGCATAAGTTTCAATTTGGAAAAAGAAATGGAATTTTCTATATCTTGCAAGATAAAGTTAATTATTGTATATATGCTGATTACTTGGTTCATGATGTCTTTGATGAAAGAAGAGTTTTCTCTGTACGTGGTTCGGTTCACTATAGCGGAAATTTGTCGAATCTCTATTTCCAACAAATTTTCATCGTGACTAATTTGTTGAATTGTGTCATTGAATTGGTTTATCAGATCTAAAGCAAGAGTATTCTGGTTTTCCTGAAGTCCTGTAATCAGATTTTCATAGCGTTGCCAATCAGTGGAAAATTGAACCTAGGCCATTAACGAGACCCCTTTTCTCCTTTGAGGGTGTTGTAGAATTTCTTTTAATTTATGTTCTTTAGTGAATGCCAACATTTTGGGGTGGTTCGATGTATCGAATGAGTCATCTTTATTTTCTATTACCAAGTTTGTTAACGTTTTTGATTATGCGTGGAGTTTATTGATTTCGTCGATGATCGGATGAATGTTAGTTAGTGGCATGTTCTCTTGATAAAAAATATCTGAAAATTATTTGCATAGATTGAGTATGTGATATTTCTCTTCGTCATTCGAATGGAATGATCGAAAATTGTAAAGGTCAAGGTTTATTCTGTTGGTTTCTTCGAAATTATTGAAATTGATATATGATTTTTCGATCAAAGTTTTCGACCGAAATGGGTTTGGAAAAATTTAGGGTCATAACCCCATTGGGTTGGTTGTGTTATTGAGAGTCGTTGTCAAAACTTTTCCGTCTCTCGCTAAAGTTAAACATTCTGGAACTAGGGCTAGACGCATTAAATGGGATTATTTGTGGTTCTATGTTTGGTCGTCTGTGAAAATTTTGTTCGAAATTTTGGGTTTGTGGAATATGATGATTTATATTATCGAATATTTCATTCTTATATTGATTTTCGAAGTCCAAATTCGAATATTTATATGGATTGGCTGAGCAAGCAGATTCATAACTGGAGTTTATGTCATATTCAGTTTCAGTATTATAAAGTTCTTCATTAATATTTTTTTTTTGTTGAGGGGGATTCTGTTGAAAATTGTTCAAACTATGTCTGGTGGATACGCTCATGGGCGTGAGTCCCGAAAAATCATTTGATGTGTGTCTGGTAGATACACTCATTGGCGTGGGTTTTGAAAATGTCTGATTTTGGTTTGGTTTCAATTCGTTTTGTTTTTTTCTGGTTATATCCAAAAACTTGTGCATTGGTGAAAACTTTTTGAGGCTGACTATTGAATTGGAATTGGATGCGATAGGAAATTATTTTGAGAAGAAATATGATTGAAAAATATTTGTTGTGGGCTGGTTTGCATATGTTGTTCATGTGCCGATTGATTACCATGTGTAGGTGGAGGTCTAGTTAAGCATGTATTGGTAAAATTTTGAAAATAGTGGTCGTTGTCCTCTTGAATAACTAGTTGCAATGCTTCCACAAGCGAAGTTGGTCTCATACAACAAATAGTTCCTGTGCCCAGTGGTTCTCTTGAACCTGATAAGAAGGTTTTCAGAGCCAAATTATTATAGAGATTCGTCTTGAAAACTTTTGCATCCTCATCGACTTCATGCATGTCAGTGTAACTACAAAGTGAATTTAGAATATTCAAAACCCTAACATAAAGTTGTTGGGGTGTTTCGTTCTGCAGTTGTCTCTGTTGAGGTAACTTCCATCCCTCTGATCCGCAAAATTTCTAGACGAAGTGGATTTCAGTTTCTCCCATGTAGAAACATTTTGTATATTCAAAATCAATTTGGGAAGTAGTTGTTTTCTGTTAGACATCCACAAAAAATAACTTCATTTTAATCGTGGATTTTTCAATTCACAGAAAAATCTTTCTATCAATATTCAATTCAGGATGTTTCCCTTTTTTTTCGAAATCAAAGAGTTTAACAAATAAGTATTCTGAAAATGTTCGCCATTTGTTCTATCATAAAACGTTCTAATTATACTATCATACACTGAAATATAACTATTGAGGTCATTAGAATTCTCATCAATTCGGGGAACGCAGATAAAGTTTTTCGGTTTGAATTGCAGTGTCATTGTTGGAAGGTTCTGGGAAATTGATTGATTTTCTTGAGAATTGTTTGAAATTTGATGGATTATCGGTCAGTTAAAGGGGTATTCAATGATAAATTTCCGAAATCTGGAGCTAAATCTTTCAAAGAGATCAAGTTGTACTCACATTGAATGAATTGGACTTTGAGTTCCTTTAAAAATAACTTCTGTTGAAGAGGAAAACATTCTCAATTGAATATTGAATAGGAAGATTTTTCTGTGAATTGATAAATCCACGATAAAAATGAAGTCATTTTTGTAAATATCCAACAGAAAACAACTTCATCCCGGGCTCAAGCCACGCTGGATATTTAATTATATCTGATATTTATTCTGGAAGAATCCTAACTCAAAAGAAAGAATCTGAAATTGAAAAGTTGCATTTTCATTCAGGTAGTTATGATTTTCTATTCATATTTTCAAACAAATCGATAACTTCTGGTATTGCAATTCTTGTTTTCGCCAGGACGTATTCCTCGCAAATTGGGACTATTTTGGTTCCAAGTTCCGATGATCAGTTGCTGGTGGGGTCCTCCACGGATCTTTGATAGATGGGGTTTCCTGAATATCAAACACCTCCACAAATGTTCACCAAATTGTTCGATATTCGATCAATCGTTGATACGAGAACTGTCCGTTCGAGTGGAATCAATCCCGGATATCCTACCGACTGATCCAAATACCTTTATCCTTTTTTAAATTTTATTTTATTTTATTACAATGAAAATATGGAAAAGATACGTCTTTACAATAAGAGAGCTCAATAGTAACTTACTGCTAAATTCTGGGGAATCATGAAGAATCATTTTATCGCTGTTTCGCAAAGTCAGCATTGTCAGCACTTCTACCATGGGAACGATGCTGGGCGATAATGTAATTCGCGCCGTGAGACGCCGGCTTCAGCTAACCAGGAGATGACCATGACCACCAACGATACAAAATGCCCTCATTCATTTATTTCATCGACATAATTACATTCTATAATAAGAAAGTTGGAATTTTTCAAATATTCATAGTATCATGCATTGAAAAGGGAAACATTCTCAATTGAATATTGATAGAAAGGTTTTTCTGTGAATTGAAAAATCCACGATTAAAATGAAGTTATTTTTTGTGAATGTCTAACAGACGATGGAAGATAGTGACTAAAGTTTATCTTTCAGTCGCAGATGATTCCACATCTGATTTTATGAACATCCCGTTTATATTTTCAACAAATCAATCATGCATTGTTCATGTGTGGATGATGAAATAGAGTTAATACTGGGTGGCTCAGGACCCACCCACACTTCTATAACTTCTGAATAAATTGGCGAATCTTTTTCAACTTTGGCATCGGAATACTATCTATAATATTTTCCATTGGCTGTTGTAAAAATCAGAATGCCTATTCCCGCATCGATGTTACAGACTTAAAATTATTTGTTTCAAATGTAGCCACCTGATTTTTCATATTTGAATTCAACAGGTCAAAATACATACAACTCAGTGCTGAAATTGAATTTTGGCCGTCACTTGTTTTGAAATTTGTTTTTGGTCGTATAAGGCTGCGATCAAAATTATTGGAAATCAGTTTGTTGCACCCTTCGATATTATTTCCTGAATTACTCTAATATTACAAAATCAGTTTCACATGAAACACTTTTTTTTCAAATGGTACCAATATTGGCTAACCGAATATCAATAAAATCATTGAACTACGGGAAAAAATTAAATGCATGTTGTTGACCTTTTTTTTTGTCGAATAAAATTGTTACTTGTATTATTAAAAAGATAAATTGAAGAATTTGAGAAAAATTAAAATTGAAATCAAGCACCAAGTTGTATTTGAATTCAAATCATAAAAAATATACAGGTTGTTTTATTTGAAAATTTGAATTTCTAGTTCAAAACATCGACACCGAAAGACATTTTATATTTTATATAAATTAGACGAAAATGTTATCTTGTATTATCTAGCCGAATTTGAGAAAAACCCATTCATCCGTTCGGAAGTTATACAAAGAAGTGTTTACGCTCTGACCGCTTCGTAGAAATGATTCTACAGTTCACTGGGTTGGAGGGAGGAAGGACGCCAAGGTCCCGAAACTTTACTTCATATGTAACTTTATTTTAAAAATACAAGGTTTTATTTTTAACAATTGACGAAAACGCAGTACCTATTCCTAATCGAAAATATTCTTCGATTATCAGATTGCGAGCTCATGACAGGTTTTTTTGCACTTTATGTCAAATTTTTTTTTTGAAATACGACAGAAAAAAACTTTGTTGTTTCACGTGCAGGTTTTAAAGTTTTATTTCAATTTTATACAAATCATTTTCAGACGATTCATACTCATAATAATGAATAATAATGTTAGTGCAATTACCTAACATAAATCGATATATAAAATTATTTGTAGTTAAATCATTTGGTATTGCATTATACCAAATTTGTGATGAAGTTTGCTCGATACTGACTCATGGGGTACTGTTAAAATATGTGCTGCAATAGGCATGAGGATTTTTTATATTGATTTGACGTATGAAAAACTCAATTACCAAAAGCCGTCCCTAGGTAAATAATTATGATAATTGGCACTCCATTTTGACTGCTCTGTACGTCCTTTTTGAATAGCTTCTGGTAATAAGGGAGTGATATGATTCCTAATAACAAAAAAAAAACAGATTAAACTAAGAAAATCCCGGATTTCTAAGGAAGAATTCTAGATGGCAACTACAGGATGGCGGACGAATTGTGTAACTAAGGTGCGATTCTATTCAAAATTGGTATGTGGGCGTTTTTCGGGTAGTTAATCATAATTTCATTGTCAAAATTCGAGAACTCAACCTGGTGGCTCCAAACATGGTAGACAAAATTTGTAATTATGTTTCGATTCTTTTCAAAATTGGCATGAGGAGGTTTTCAATATCGGCGATAATGTTTTTTTTGTGAAAATTCGATAATTCTTGAAAATCATTATCTACGACCTCAAAGAACCCTACATACCAATTTTCAATAGAATCGGACCATTATCCTAAAAATCGTCAGTCATCTTGAATTCTGACAAAAAAATCCCTATGCACCAATTTTTAATAGAATCGAATTTGAATTTTAACAAGAAAATTATGATCTACGACCGAACAGAACAACACACACACACACACCAATTTTGGATAGAATCGGATCTTATCATAAAAATCATCCATCATCTTGAATTTTGACAGAAAAATCATGATTTCCGACTTTAAAAACCCCTATATACCAGCTTTCAATAGAATCTAACCATAATCACAAAACTCGTTCGTCATCTTAAATTCTTGAATTTTGACGGAGTGAAATTAAATTGAAACTCATAAAAAAGAGCCACAAAATATGAATATACATTTTTTATATTACTTTCCCAAGCCCTCCATTGGATACCATTGATATTAAATAGTGTGGGCAGAAATATGTAGCAGGTGACTATATTTTCATTTGTGGTCGCCGCAGTTGGGGTCGAACCGGACCTGTCAGTCCATTACCGTCTGGAACTATGGCAACGCTAACGGTTTCAGTACATACGTCACAAACCCGGGAAATTCATAATATATATTCCCAGGGAAATTTAAGAACTACAGATGTATCATATTGAAAAAATAATGAAAATAAATTAAAAACTCCCAACTGAAAGAACATTGGGGTCAGCCAGGTTTGATAAGCCTTCTTATTCTGAGTTGTGTGAACTCTGCTCTGACAGTTTTTGTGAAATGTCTTAAAAAAAACTGGCATCTGCAGTAGTTCACGAAGAAAAAAGTTCGGGCTGATTGTTGATAAACCAGTGGTCCCACTTTACTGGCAATTTTCAAATTATTTCAACATAAAAATGAATTTTAGGGTGTGTTACAGCAATTCTTATATACCCAACCATACCCAATTGAGTAATCAATAAAAGTGTTCTACTTGTGCTCCCCTGAGTGGGGAGAATAGAATGAGTGTTATTTCATTAATTTTATTCAAACCAGGTTTTCTTTTTCTCTGTAATCTCTTTTTCTTGTTCTACAGATCAATCAAATGAATCTGTTTATAGGGTAAAGCATTTTCTTCAATTTCAAGCCTCATTGTCAAAATTATTATTATATTATTTAATAATGATAAAAATTGAAAAAACTTTATGAAATAAGCTTTCATTCAAATACACTGAACCGTGACAAATAATTTAGTGGATAAAAGATTCAAAAGATTATCACACAAAAATACCTATTTTGTAGGCAAAATAAGAAAGTTATTGAAAAAATTCAAACTTTGACTCTAAAAATCTACCATTTCGAAAGAATGAACAGATATTCCAGTTCTGATGGGAGTTCTAAGTAGCACTCGTCGAGTTCTAGAAGATATGTTCATTGAGTTCAATTGAAAAAACAAAACTGTATTTATCAGCTGAAGCTTGAAGGTGCTATCTTCTAAAAAACTGACATTTCAAGTGGGAAAAAAAACAGAACAGTTCTAATGGGAGTTCTGAGTAGCACTCGGCGAATTCTGCAGAATATGTGTATCTAGATTGATAAAAAAACAATTTTGTTTTATTTATCAGCTATCATACGGTACCGTCTTCGAAAAATTAACATTTCGACTGGAAAAAAGGAATTTCTGAACAGTTCTGATGGGAGTTCTGAATAGCACTCTGCGAGTTTAAAAAATATGTTCATTGAGTTTGACCGAAAAAACAATATTTTTTTATTTATCATCTATCATAAGGTGCCAACTTCGGAAAATCTACATTTTGATTGGAAAAAAAATCTCGATTGCAAAAAAGAAAGAAAATAAGAAATATTGTTTTTTTCGGTTAAACTCGATGAACACATGAACCCCTATCAGAACTGGGATATTTGTTTCTTTTGCATCCAAAATGAGTTTTCAGAAGTCCAATTTTGTTTTCTATTTCAGCAGAACTATGTCCAAAAACAATCAAGAACTCCAGAACTGTTCCATATACAATGGAAAAAATTACATCAGAACTAATTTTCTGTTACAAAATGGCGCTGCGTGAAGTTAGTGCCCATATTATTAATTTTCAATGTATATTCGCAATTTTCTGGAACTATTAAAAATTTCAGTCAGGAACTTTAGAACCCTATCGAATGACACACATGACTGCAAAACTGTGACAAAAAAAATCAAATACAAAATCAATTTCATCAAGTAGGTATTCAGTTACATCTATATCTATTAATCGTTATTTAGATACGAGTTATTTAGGAACATCTACATGGAGGCTTTGATAAATCCATTCATTCAGCTGGGCAGAAACCGACATATAGCACAACGAAATTGAGCGGGATCTTGAAATAGTTTAAACTTATGGAACATAACGATAACATAAATGTTAAGTTCCAGGCCAGTTCTGGATGGAAATGAAGTCTTGGAAGTATTCGTTAAACCCCTGTTTCTGTTTTGGAAATTAACAATTTATATACATACATGTTACATAGAGGAAACAAGAGTTTTATTAATTAATCACTATTTGATAATATCTGGGTGATTTTTTCTCGATTTGAATTTTGAGAACCATAAAATTGAGCGGGACCTTAAACTAGTTTGAACTTCTGGAAATAACGATAACAGAAATGTTAAGTTCCAGGCCAGTTCTGGAAGTGAACAGAAGTCTTGGGAGTATTCGTTAAACCCCTGTTTCTGTCTTGGAAATTAACAATCTATATATATATAAATATTACATAGAAAAAACCTGAGTTTTATTAGTTCATCACTATTCGATAATATCGGGGTGTTTTTTTCCGTTTCTGAATTTTGAGAACAATGGGAGTAATTAATATTAGATTAGGTATATTTACGGAAGATATTGAATCTCTAATTAATCATGCCAACTTTATGATGTATGCTGATGAGAAATCTTCAATTGTTTCGGACAAAAATGTTCAATCAATAGAGTCAAATATAACACGGTACTTGATGATATAAGAGGAGGGTATTCTATGAATAAATTATATTATGATCCAGAGAAAACTAATGTTATTAGGTTTCATAATTAGCTATAAAGAACTGTCCTGACTTCAATTCAAAAATTAATGACGTTAGATTCTACAATAAGAAATTTAGTAATTGTCATTGACAGATTGATTTGTTGAAAATATAAACAGGATGTTCATAAAATCAGATGTGGAATCATCTGCGACTGAAAGATAAACTTTAGTCACTATCTTCCATCGTCAAGATAACCTCTTGTGAGGTATTCATGTTGAAAAGGGAAACATTCTCAATTGAATATTGATAGAAAGATTTTTCTGTGAATTGAAAAATCCACGACTAAAATGAAGTTATTTTTTGTGAATGTCTAACAGAAAACAACTACTTCCCCGGCTAAAGCCACGCTGGACATTGAACTACATCTGATAGATATTCTGAAAAGACCCTAACTCAAAAGAAAAATCTGTAATTGAAAATTTGCATTTTCATTCAGATAGTTATTTGATTTTCTATTCCAGTCTTAATTAAGAACTCATAAAGATGAATGAGGCAAAGAAGAATGTTTTCCAAAAGAGAGTACTCACCAGAAATCATTCGTAACATTGACGCAGGAGAGACATCGCATTCACTAGGTCTTCAATACATTTTTGTCGACGAAAATCTATTTCACGCTTCCACGATCATCAGGAAGACCGGAAGAAATGGGAAACACATTTTCAAGAAGCAATCTCACTTTGCAAAGATGGAAAAAGTTAGAATCATTTCTTTTGGAGAGACACTTTGAAATTAGTGTTTTCTGACATTAAGACCTGTCATGGGGTATGATAGATTGATTTGTTGAAAATATAAACAGGATGTTCATAAAATCAGATGTGGAATCATCTGCGACTGAAAGATAAACTTTAGTCACTATCTTCCATCGTCAAGATAACCTCTTGTGAGGTATTCATGTTGAAAAGGGAAACATTCTCAATTGAATATTGATAGAAAGATTTTTCTGTGAATTGAAAAATCCACGACTAAAATGAAGTTATTTTTTGTGAATGTCTAACAGAAAACAACTACTTCCCCGGCTAAAGCCACGCTGGACATTGAACTACATCTGATAGATATTCTGAAAAGACCCTAACTCAAAAGAAAAAATCTGTAATTGAAAATTTGCATTTTCATTCAGATAGTTATTTGATTTTCTATTCCAGTCTTAATTAAGAACTCATAAAGATGAATGAGGCAAAGAAGAATGTTTTCCAAAAAGAGTACTCACCAGAAATCATTCGTAACATTGACGCAGGAGAGACATCGCATTCACTAGGTCTTCAATACATTTTTGTCGACGAAAATCTATTTCACGCTTCCACGATCATCAGGAAGACCGGAAGAAATGGGAAACACATTTTCAAGAAGCAATCTCACTTTGCAAAGATGGAAAAAGTTAGAATCATTTCTTTTGGAGAGACACTTTGAAATTAGTGTTTTCTGACATTAAGACCTGTCATGGGGTATGATAGATTGATTTGTTGAAAATATAAACAGGATGTTCATAAAATCAGATGTGGAATCATCTGCGACTGAAAGATAAACTTTAGTCACTATCTTCCATCGTCAAGATAACCTCTTGTGAGGTATTCATGTTGAAAAGGGAAACATTCTCAATTGAATATTGATAGAAAGATTTTTCTGTGAATTGAAAAATCCACGACTAAAATGAAGTTATTTTTTGTAATGTCTAACAGAAAACAACTATTTCCCCCGGCTAAAGCCACGCTGGACATTGAACTACATCTGATAGATATTCTGAAAAGACCCTAACTCAAAAGAAAAAATCTGTAATTGAAAATTTGCATTTTCATTCAGATAGTTATTTGATTTTCTATTCCAGTCTTAATTAAGAACTCATAAAGATGAATGAGGCAAAGAAGAATGTTTTCCAAAAGAGAGTACTCACCAGAAATCATTCGTAACATTGACGCAGGAGAGACATCGCATTCACTAGGTCTTCAATACATTTTGTCGACGAAAATCTATTTCACGCTTCCACGATCATCAGGAAGACCGGAAGAAATGGGAAACACATTTTCAAGAAGCAATCTCACTTTGCAAAGATGGAAAAAGTTAGAATCATTTCTTTGGAGAGACACTTTGATATGAAGACAAGAATTAAATATACTAAATTGTCATGGGGTATGATAGATTGATTTGTTGAAAATATAAACAGGATGTTCATAAAATCAGATGTGGAATCATCTGCGACTGAAGATAAACTTTAGTCACTATCTTCCATCGTCAAGATAACCTCTTGTGAGGTATTCATGTTGAAAAGGGAAACATTCTCAATTGAATATTGATAGAAAGATTTTTCTGTGAATTGAAAAATCCACGACTAAAATGAAGTTATTTTTTGTGAATGTCTAACAGAAAACAACTACTTCCCCGGCTGAAGCCACGCTGGACATTGAACTACATCTGATAGATATTCTGAAAAGACCCTAACTCAAAAGAAAAAATCTGTAATTGAAAATTTGCATTTTCATTCAGATAGTTATTTGATTTTCTATTCCAGTCTTAATTAAGAACTCATAAAGATGAATGAGGCAAAGAAGAATGTTTTCCAAAGAGAGTACTCACCAGAAATCATTCGTAACATTGACGCAGGAGAGACATCGCATTCACTAGGTCTTCAATACATTTTTGTCGACAATTGTGTAACCGGAGTAAACGTCATGGATGAATTTTGGAAAATAATCATATCCTATTCAAATCCGTTTTCTCACATTTTTTTCAAAGGAGTATGCCAACTATTATTCCCTTATTTTTCTTTTATATTTTCTATTTCCGGTAAAACTTCTACTATATATTTCAGAAAACACATTGAAATTATCATTGGTCACCAAAGATGTGTCTACGACGATATATGAGTACATATGCCCTTCGGCCAAGTTATTACTGTTTTAAATATAAAACACCAATAATAGTTATTTATGTATCAAGGGCGTTAAATAGGTTTTCATGGACCGCAGCGTGTAAGTAATAGCCCGAGCGATAGCGAGGGCTATTAACACTCCTAGGTCCATAAAAGCAAATTGCGCCCGAAATACATACAAAATTTTATGCACGACCGTTATATTTGATGTCATGTCATGTACCTCTTTATATCTAGAACATGATAAAAATACATCAACGCTGCCGTGAGGATGTATATTCATATCATATCGGAAACAGAATAAATCAAGAAGTCATGGAATGAATGTTACCATGGCAACTCTGTAAATTTTTCGAAATGAGATTATTTAGGCTAGTAGCCATATTTGCTGTAAATTTTTGTGATCACAGATAATTTATTACTGATTTTGAAATGGATTCAAGCGACGAAGAAAGTGTAAATTGTACTCCACCAGAAATAAGTAAAGCAGCTGAGGATGCGGAATTGAGTTTATTGCCAAGTAAATCCAAAAAAATATACGACAAGGTATATGAAGAATTCGTGAGGTGGTGCAACGGGAAAAATGTAAAAAATAAGAAATACACAGAGACTGTACTTCTTGCCTATTTTCTGGAAAAATCTGAATACCCTCTACCATGTGGTTATATTATTCCATGCTGAAATCTACTTTGAATGTACATGATAATATAGATATCAGTAGATACGCAAGACTGATAGCTTTTTTGAAACGAAAATTTGATGGTTATAAACCAAAGAAATCGAGGATTCTAAGCAGAGAAGAAATCGAGTAATTTTTGAGGGAAGCACCAGACGAAAGTAAGTTCTAATTTCATGTTTCTTCAATGTTCAGTATGTTAATCTGAGAATTTATTGTAGGTAGCACTAATTTTTGGTATTTGTGGAGCATGTCGCCGAGAAGAATTGGCAAATATCACAGTGGACGACATTCAAGATTTCGAGACATTCTTACTTATAACTATACGAGAAACCAAAACGAAGATAGATCGAGTATTTACTGTAATCGATAAAGAACAGAAATCGCCAAGTTATTTGGATATTTACAGAAAATATTCTTCCTTGCGAGATCAGAATGATCAAAAGCGTTTTTTTTATATTATAAAAATGGCAAGTGTACGAGACAGGTTATCGGAAAAAATACATTCGGTCAAATACCATTCAGAATAGCCACTTACCTAGGTATTTCTAATGCGAAAGAATATACTGGTCACTGCTTCAGACGTTCCTCAGCAGATGCAGGCGAGGATATAATCAACATTAAAAGACATGCTGGGTGGAAGTCGACGACTGTTGCGGAAGGTTATATTGAAAATTCAGTTACAAATAAGCTGAAGATTGCTAAGAAAATTGTAGAAAATGATGAGCCTTCTACTAGCCATTGCTGACAATCTGAAAATATTGCTCACTACTCTGAAACACCAGATAATAACATGCATTCTCTTCAGACTTCTAGTAATGAGGAATCAGTTGAAATCAGTAACTAGCTGCAACAACAGAAAACAACAAATCCAAATATTTCCATAAATAACTGTTCTAATTGTATTGTCAATATTAAGTTATAATTCATTTTTTAAATTAATTTATGTTCAATGTTTTGGGTTTGATTATATGATCCATCGGAATATAGATTTCTATCGATATGAGATTGAAATTCACTTTAGCGCCTGTTCAACGATTTTATCGCATTAGAAATACCTAGGTAAGTGGCTATTCTGAATGGTATTTGACCGAATGTATTTTTTCCGATAACCTGTCTCGTACACTTGCCATTTTTATAATATAAAAAAAACGCTTTTGATCATTCTGATCCCGCAAGGAAGAATATTTTCTGTAAATATCCAAATAACTTGGCGATTTCTGTTCTTCATCGATTACAGTAAATACTCGATCTATCTTCGTTTTGGTTTCTCGTATAGTTATAAGTAAGAATGTCTCGAAATCTTGAATGTCGTCCACTGTGATATTTGCCAATTCTTCGCGGCGACATGCTCCACAAATACCAAAAATCAGTGCTACCTACAATAAATTCTCAGATTAACATACTGAACATTGAAGAAACATGAAATTAGAACTTACTTTCGTCTGGTGCTTCCCTCAAAAATTACTCGATTTCTTCTCTGCTTAGAATCCTCGATTTCTTTGGTTTATAACCATCAAATTTTCGTTTCAAAAAAGCTATCAATCTTGCGTATCTACTGATATCTATATTATCATGAACATTCAAAGTAGATTTCAGCATGGAATAATATGACCACATGGTAGAGGGTATTCAGATTTTTCCAGAAAATAGGCAAGAAGTACAGTCTCTGTGTATTTCTTATTTTTACATTTTTCCCGTTGCACCACCTCACGAATTCTTCATATACCTTGTCGTATATTTTTTTGGATTTACTTGGCAATAAACTCAATTCCGCATCCTCAGCTGCTTTACTTATTTCTGGTGGAGTACAATGCACACTTTCTTCGTCGCTTGAATCCATTTCAAAATCAGTAATAAATTATCTGTTATCACAAAAATTGACAGCAAATATGGCTACTAGCCTAAATAATCTCATTTCGAAAAATTGACTGAGTTGCCATGGTAACATTCATTCCATGACTTCTTGATTTATTCTGTTTCCGATATTTTTGTCATGTTCTAGATATAAAGAGGTACATGACATGACATCAAATATAACGGTCGTGCATAAAATTTTGTATGTATTTCGGGCGCAATTTGCTTTTATGGACCTAGGAGTGTTAATAGCCCTCGCTATCGCTCGGGCTATTACTTACACGCTGCGGTCCATGAAAACCTATTCAACGCCCTTGATACATAAATAACTATTATTGGTGTTTTATATTTAAAACACTAATAACTTGGCCGAAGGGCATATGTACTCTTATATCGTCGTAGACACATCTTTGGTGACCAATGATAATTTCAATGTGTTTTCTGAAATATATAGTAGAAGTTTTACCGGAAATAGAAAATATAAAAGAAAAATAAGGGAATAATAGTTGGCATACTCCTTTGAAAAAAATGCGAGAAAACGGATTTGATTAGGATATGATTATTTTCCAAAATTCATCCATGACGTTTACTCCAGTTACACAATTGTCTATGACAATTACTAAATTTCTTATTGTAGAATCTAACGTCATTAATTTTTGAATTGAAGTCAGGACAGTTCTTTATAGCTAATTATGAAACCTAATAACATTAGTTTTCTCTGGATTATAATATAATTTATTCATAGAATACCCTCCTCTTATATCATCAAGTACCGTGTTATATTTGACTCTATTGATTGAACATTTTTGTCCGAAACAATTGAAGATTTCTCATCAGCATACATCATAAAGTTGGCATGATCAATTAGAGATTCAATATCTTTCGTAAATATACCTAATCTAAGATTAATTACTCCCATTGTTCTCAAAATTCAGAAACGGAAAAAAACACCCCGATATTATCGAATAGTGATGAACTAATAAAACTCAGGTTTCTGTTATCGTTATTTCCGGAAGTTCAAACTAGTTTAAGGTCCCGCTCAATTTTATGGTTCTCAAAATTCAAATCGAGAAAAAATCACCCAGATATTATCAAATAGTGATTAATTAATAAAACTCTTGTTTCCTCTATGTAACATGTATGTATATAAATTGTTAATTTTCAAAACAGAAACAGGGGTTTAACGAATACTTCCAAGACTCCATTTCCATCCAGAACTGGCCTGGAACTTAACATTTATGTTATCGTTATGTTCCATAAGTTTAAACTATTTCAAGATCCCGCTCAATTTCGTTGTGCTATATGTCGGTTTCTGCCCAGCTGAATGAATGGATTTATCAAAGCCTCTATGAAGATGTTCCTAAATAACTCGTATCTAAATAACGATTAATAGATATAGATGTAACTGAATACCTACTTGATGAAATTGATTTTGTATTTGATTTTTTTTGTCACAGTTTTGCAGTCATGTGTGTCATTCGATAGGGTTCTAAAGTTCCTGACTGAAATTTTTAAAAGTTCCAGAAAATTGCGAATATACATTGAAAATTAATAATATGGGCACTAACTTCACGCAGCGCCATTTTGTAACAGAAAATTAGTTCTGATGTAATTTCTTCCATTGTATATGGAACAGTTCTGGAGTTCTTGATTGTTTTTGGACATAGTTCTGCTGAAATAGAAAACAAAATTGGACTTCTGAAAACTCATTTTGGATGCAAAAGTAGTCCGCGGGCGCTAAAGTGCTACTTTACGCCCGCAAATACAGGCGCTTAAGTGCTACTTCACGCCCGGTCGTGCATGAATAAATATATTGGGTTTTAAAATTATTATGTATCATTCGATCCAAAAGAAAACTTTTGTGGGATATTTTGTAAAAACAAAGTAGAAACCCCTGTTTTCATGATAAATGTGTCCTAAGGAAGTAACATAACCCACTGATCTGATCGGGCACAATTTCAATAGGTACCGTCTTCTGCCGATGATGTATTTTTTAGATGAAAATAAAATGAAGAAAATTGAAAAAGCCCGGAAAAACCACCTTATAATTTTCCGATTTCCTTCATAATTTAATGACATTATACTGTTCTGAGAACTATAAGATGACAAAATTTCGATTCAATATCTTAAAGGGTTAGAACGATTTAGGATTTCGACATCCGGGCGGACAGACATACCTCATACAAAGTTGCTGAAAATTCTATGGGAATCATTTTTGCTAGAGTAACCATATCTCTATATCGCTTAGTTTCTGAGAGAACTTTTTTGTAGCAAAATCAAAATAACATTATTCATGCTACTTATTCAAAAACTAACATTCCAGTTTATCAGATGGATCCAAGATCAGTTGAGGTATATGTCTTTGTGGAATGTTCCCTTTATCGGCCGATGTATTTATTACACAAAAACGTATTATCTGATATATTGCTAACATGTCTAGAGAGTCTTGTGATGTGTATTTGAAAAAAAAATGAAATACCCTACCTGTGGCTCCTCTCTATATTTCTGAAGTGTGTGTATATATCAGACAATATTGAAGCCAACAAAAACATTCATAATATCAATATAATGTCAATATAAGAATATTTAATGAGCTGCCAAACAGTCTGAGAGATCCACGATATTCTCGTTCAAGAAAAATTTTAAAATGTTCCTACTGGGCTAGTGTTTTTATAGTGTTAGTGAACTTTTTGATGTTTGTTTTCCTGTGACGAATCCTATACATTTTTTGTAATTGAGGATAAAAATGTATATCTAGCTACAGAACATCAAGGTCGAAAATTTGAATTTTACAACAGCATTGCTTATAATATTCCTGTAGAAACATTATGACAAAACATAGAGGTGGCAGGGTCTCAAATAAAAAAAACTATTGCTGCTGCAATTGTATGACTTTAGGTTATTCTGCAAGTTTTCGATTCAAAATTTTGCGGCGCAAGATTACCTATTTTGTATCCGATATAATTCAGATATTAAGTGTCAAAATAGCACCCAAAAATTTAAAGTGACCTGAATCTTTCGAAAATTAGTTGAAATTCATCAAAATGTGAAGTTCCTGGACAGTCTTGGAAGTTACATGTTAATTCCGGGACCGTCCTGGAAGATAACACAAGTCTCGGAAGTATACGTTAGACCCCTGTTTCGGTCTTGGAAATTAGCTTTCGACATACATATAGGTATATGTGTATGTATGTGTATATGTCTATGTATGTATGTATATACACTACTTCTAGGATCGAAAACTGTATTGTTATATTTGTACATATTTTATTACCTATATTTTTTATTTTCTTTACTACTCAGTTGTTTTGACGTACCTACACAATTATGTTGTGAACTTGTATCATAAACATTTTTGTAATTATCTGAAGGTCAATAAATATATTTCCTTATCCTATCCTGATTGGAATTGTATGAACAAATCATTCAGATTGATCGAATACTTAGAATACTTAATTCAAATATCCCATGAATGGCAAACTATCACTCTTAACCTTCAGTTCGCTTCAGTCCGCTCGAAATGTAATATAATATTTTTTGATACTGGAGACCCACTCCACGTTGTGTCCTCTGAAATGTAGTCACAACGTTATACTTATCATAAATATTTATTTATTTATTTATTTATCTATTTATTTATCATTCATACAAACCTTACGGTTTTATTACATGAATAAATATGTAATTAGATACATTGTGCAAATTAATAACTTTTCACATAATAAAATAAAATTTACAGAATTTATAAGATTCACAAAATGTAGACACCTAAGAAAATTAGTTATATGTAAATATATAATTATATTCGTATAATTTTTCCTAAATTAATTGAATTGTATGGGGATTGATACAACCTTTAAAGTTCTTCACAGAGATATCAGTATTAAATGCTCCAAGATTGTTTTACGAAAAACTCTAGTAGAAACTGTCCATTCTAGATCTATTAATGCATTGAATTGATTCGCAAGTCGAAACATGTTTACCGTAGGTGATCTCGAAATGTTAAATGATGGAGGAATATTAAACATTGGAACCTGGCGCATTCTTCTAGGTGGCACGTTAAATCTAATTGAGGCCAAAAGTTCAGGGGAGCTAATTCTATTATTTATTATATTATATAAAAATACCAATACTGAGAGTTGTCTTCTATTTTCTAGAGATAACATCTTGAATTCATTCCTAAAAGTTGTACTTCTTATTGTCTGGTAGTCAGGGTATACGTGATGTTTTTTGAAATAGAGTAACCTTAAAAACTTATTTTGAATTTTTTCTAATTTATTCAAATTACTTTGAGATTCCGTGAACCAAATTAATGAGCCAAACTCTAACTTGCTCCTAACCAAGCTATAGTACAAAAGTTTAAGTGTGTTAATATTATTAAAGATATGAGATTGTCTTATTATGAAACCTAACATTTTATTAGCTGACTTTAAAATATTTTCAATGTGTATGGCAAATGAGAATGTGCTGTTGTAGGTTATGCCTAAATCTTTGATTTCAGTGCATCGTTGTAAGCTTTGACCCCCCACTAAATAATTAAAGAGATACGGTTGCTTAATGCGCGTTATAGTTAACACAAAACATTTGCCTAGATTGAAATATAATTTATTTTTATAACTCCATTCTAAAACCCTATTAATGTCCTTCTGTAACATCACACAATCTCCCACTGTTTCTATCTTTTTTAATATTTTGAAGTCATCTGCGAATATAAGGCCATCTGATGACACTAGTACTTCAGGCAAATCATTAATAAAAAGTACAAAAAGAAGCGGCCCAAGGTTGGAGCCTTGTGGCACTCCCGAATTTGCCTCAAATTTCCCCGATGTATTTCCGTTGTGTTTAGTCATTATGTATCTGTTATCTAGATAACTTTTAAATAGCCGAAGTAGGTTATATGATAATCCAAAACTACCCAATTTCTTTAGTGATATGTCGTGATCGACTTTATGGAATGCCTTGCTGAAATCAGTATATATAACATCGAGCTGAGATTTACATTTCATTGACTCAAATACATGATTACTAAAAAGAAACAGATTTGTATTAGATGATTTTTTTGACATAAATCCATGCTGGTGAGGTACTATATAATTTTCAACATGCGTATACAATTTACAATATAATATCTGTTCAAAAAGTTTGGCAGGGGCACACATAATTGAAATAGGTCGATAGTTTTCGATATTCATTTTATCACCGGACTTAAATATGGGACATACCAATCCTGTTTTCCAGGCTGAGGGAAATATACTAGTTTTTAAAATAAGGTTATAAATATGTATCAGTGGCTGCCTTACCCACTCACCACAGGCCTTTAATATATAAGGTGGTATTCCATCAGACCCCTCTGACTTTTTGGGTTTTAGCTTTTTTAGTGCATCAGCAAAGTCTGACTCACTAACTGAATTCAATACGAATGTATTATTTGTTACGTCCGAGTCAGAATTAAAAAGCAAATTGTGAGAGGCTTTTTTGTCCGCATACACTGACGAGAAAAATGTTGCAAATGATTCTGCAGTTTTTTCCTCTGTTACCTCTACTCCGTTATATATGAATTTATCACTGTTCGAATTTCTCCTTCTTTATATAATTCCAAAAATTTTTTATATCAGAAGTTACTTCCTGCTCTAATTTATTAATATATTTCTTTTTTTCACTTTTTATAAGCTTAGTTACCTCTCGTCTCACTTCTATGTATTTATCATTAAAATAACTGGAAATATTTTTTAGTTTACTATACCTTTCTTTTTCTTTTAAGTTACTTTTCATGTCGTTTGTAAACCAAATGGGATACATCTTAGGTTTTTTGTAATGAACATATCTTGGCACACATTCTTCTATAATGTTATTCCAAATTCTATAAAAATGATTTAAAGCTCGGTTCACATCTAGTTTTTTGTTCAGTACCATATCCCAACTTGCATCCCTGGTACGCTCCGTTAAAGTAAGAAAGTTGGCTTTTTTATAGATGTAGCTTGTACAATTTTCAGTAATATTATTCATGTTTTTACAGATCTCCCCATTAGTTATATTTTTAATACAAATTTCAAGAGCAGGATGATATTCATCCTCTTTAACAATTGGCAGAAAATCCCTATTAACTGTACACTTATGTAAATTATTCTCCGAAGAGATTACTAAATCTAATGTTCTTCCATGTATGTTCTTTATGTTATTATATAATATGAAGCCATTAAAATCCATAAAATTATGGAAACTTTCAAGTATTTCGTTTGATATGTTTTTATTATAGTTAATTCCAGTTATATCAGGTATATTAAAATCTCCAAAGAGGTGAACATTATCGGATATTTTTATATTATTTTGTAAAAACTCAAAAACTGATTCATACACGTTAATTAAACTTCCAGAAGGAATATATACCCCACAAAAAACGTACCTGCAACCTTTTACTTTAACTTTAACTATAACTGCCTCAAAAAATGTGTGTTTTTTGATAACTTTTAATACTTTATATTGTTTTTTAATTGCTAGAAAAACACCACCACCGGTTTTTTTATTTGGAATTTCTAAATTTCTATCGCATCTTACCAAATTGAAAATTCCCACATCTATTACCTCTCCATCATTCACTCCATCCTGTAACCATGTTTCTACTGCTATTATTATATCGAAATCACCAATCAATGAGTTCCTAAAAAATTCAGAACATTTAGTGTTCAATCCTCTACAGTTTTGGAAATAAACATTAGTAAGTTTCGACATACTGAGTCTTATGTGAACTCACACTCTACCCTGAAATAATTTCATTTAAAATCAGAATAACTGCCATCAAGCGAAATTTCAATCAAGATATTTCATATCAAAAACATAGTAACAATCCATTACGAAATACTTCACATTGAAATATTTTTTATTAACAAGCCAGTTAGTTGTGTTAAAGGACAAATTAATATAATAATTTTTCAAAAAAATAAATTTTGTTTCTGTATATTAAAAAGTGAACCCTACTTGAAGGAAGGTAAATTCTAATCATAACTTAAAAAAAATCTTAAAAATAAATTATAAATGAAAAAATAAATGTAATAAAATATTATCTGCAATAAGAAATATGTGAAGGCTATTTTTGAATACTTTAAATTACAATAGACCTTTCCCATCCTGTAATTGGGCTTTTAGCAGAGAGCAGATTTATTCTTTAAACTGAGACAGAGAAAAACAGAACAAAAATATTCCTGCAAAAAAGAATCGTTCTTGATAAAAAGTTCTTATCTTCTACTTGGTCAAGTCCTTCACATTCTGGATCAACCTGACAGCGTTGTCACTCTTCACGAAAATTCTGCCATTCATAGACCATGCTGAACGACTTCCATATTTTACTTTTGCGGCTTTCAAGAGCTTGTATGCCCCATCTGTTAAATTTTCATTTACAAAAATGGGTGCACCCTTTAAGTTTGTTCTTGCGTTGAATATTTCTTTCTTCTTCAGTAGTGACACAAAAGTAACAATAACTGACCTCGGATATGCTTGTCCTTCTTTATGTTCACCAATCCTATATATATTATAAATTTCCCACTGAGCGCCTTTAATTTTCATGGCGTCATTAAATGAGCATAGCACTTTAGATATTAGATTATCTTTTTCCTCTTCTTGTATACCTGATACAATTAGGGAATTTTCCCTATTTTTTTATTCAATCTGATTCACTTGGTCAGCAACTCTACGGATTTCTTCATTATTTGTCTTCACTTCTATTTCCATATTAGTACATCTTGATAACAAGTCATCTAGTTTTTTTTCTATAGACTCAAAGTTCTTGCCAATATTTTGTATTTGTTCCTCAATTCTGGTGTTTATCTTTGGCAAGAGTTTATTCAATATAATAGATTCTAACATATTTTCGTCCACCACTCCAGTTACACTTCCACTTCTTGTTTTTTGACTCATTGTCAGGAAATATGTAGGCAAAATATGGCAGCAATGTACAGAATTTTCAATTTAATTGTGGTTATTATCAAATTATTCGCTCTATTTGAAAGGATGGGTCACACACATTGCACTATTCTCTATACGAACACTTTCACTGATAGTGATCCAGAACTAACTGCTTCGAATGTTAAAACTCCACAGAAATAACTCAATTTCTTAGGAGCTCACGTAAACGATGTCTACACTCGGACGGCCATTATAATACCTATATATGATGGAGACACACACAACGTCTCCTCCATTCCTACAAGAAATCAAAATAAAAAATATTTTTACGGAAATCTATATACCTATATATAAACTTGTCTACCCCCCTATTACCCCATTACTAATTCACCCACATAGATCTAAGCTATTGTCACACAACAAGAAATTAATTGTATTTTCCCCTTTTCAGATTATCTTGTACACTTACTATAAAATGAAAAAAAATAAAACAAAAAAAGGAAAAAAAACACTGAAGATGCCCCCGGCAACAACATAATCCCAATCCCAAGAATTTCCTACCAAAAAAATATATATATATATATATATATATATATATATATATATATATATATATATATATATTTTCTTCAAATTCTCGGAATAAAGGTCTGATTCAGTCAATTCATATAATTTTTCTTAACGACGTTTCGACATGGTATTTGTCATCATCAGGTTAAAACACTAAAATTAAAAATATGGAGTTTGAGACATTTAACTTAACACAATATTGAAATGTATGCACTAAAATAATTCTTGAAAAACATATGGTTCGAAATATAACATGTTATTTAACTCAATATAAATATTTGTAACATTTATGAGTATTCACTTACAAATTATTGTATTTGAGTTTTGCGTTCGCATTGTACGAAGGTTATTGTGGGAGTGTGACCTGCGTCGAAGTGATCGGGAATGGTTTGTTTATTTTTCATGCATTTTTATCCTCTTCATAAGTAGGTACATGGGAATGTTTATATTGAGTTCTAATATATGGGCCGGACTGTATTTTTTTGGCAGCATGTAAAGATCAGTTTTCATTATGATTACTTTAAACAAAGTTAAAAGAGGTTGTTATAAATCTGGCTTAAGTTTTTGATATCATTTCTATTGTTAATGCTATTGGGGTCTTTTTTAATATGTATCATTTCGAAGAATGTTCTTACTCTTGGATTCCTTTCTTTGGTCAAAATTTCAACGTTGTTGGTGTTAAACTTATGTTGATTTTCTTTTTCGTGTTTTGATAAGGCTGTAATGTCGGTTTTTGAATATTTGTGGGCTTGTACTCGTTTCTGCAAATATTGTTTTGTTTGACATATATAGGTACTTTGACAGTCTTTACCATGGTATTCTTTTACTGTATGAGTTTGTTTGTTTCCTGGTATTTCTGGTTTTAATTTTGAATAAATGGTTTTCTTTATTTTTCAGTCGATGTGCAATAGTTATGTTGTGTTTTCCATTGTTTTATTAATTTTATTCGATAGTTTGTCTATGTATGGTAAAGGTATGTATGTTGTTGTTTTCTTTACTTCATTATCATTTTTATTGTAGATCGCATGTATTCGTTTTTCTATTGTTTTTTCTGCAAAGTGGCTGGGGTAATTATTTTCTTTCAATATATTTTTGATTATTTCTATATTATTTTTCCTGAATTTTGGGTGAGCAAGCTTTATAGCTCTGTCAGTTAAATTTTGAATAACATTTTTTTTGTAACTGAGGGGTGCGTTTGACAAATAGTTAGTGTAACGATTTGATGCATTCGGTTTAATAAACCAGTTTGTGAAAATTTTTCCAGTATTGTCGTGTATTATTGTTGTGTCGAGAAAGTTTATTTGTTTTTCTATTTCTTTTTCTATTGTTAATTTCAATCTAGGATGATATTTATTAAATTTTTCTAGAATTTCATCAACTTTGTCAATAGGGATACAGGTTAAACAATCGTCTACATATCGTTTGAAGAATATTGGTTTGAATGTTAGTGATTTGATGATCTTTTCTTCAACATACTCCATAACCAGATTTGCTACTGTTGCAGCAATTGGAGATCCCATTGCAATTCCGAATATTTGTGAGTAGTATTTATTTTCATATTGAAAGTATGTTGAGGTTAAACATAGTTCAATTCCTTTCAAAAACTCTTCCAAGGTTAGTGTTGTGTGATTTTGTATTTCATGCCATTTTTCTCTTATGATCTCTATCGCTAATTTTGTATCTATATTTGTATATAAAGAAACTATATCTAGAGAGATTATTATATGATTTTGTGGAACTGTTATATTGCGGATAAATTCCACAAATTCCCAGGAGTTTTTCACATAGTAATCATTTTTTCCAATAACATTTGAAAGAATTTCTGAGAGGAATTTTGATAAATTGTAAGTGGCAGATTGAATATTGCTGACAATAGGGCGAAGGGGAATTCCAGTTTTGTGTAATTTGGGCAACCGTATATTGTTGGAGGTTGGGCGTTGTGTATATTGAGTTTGTTTTTGTTACCTGATCTATAAGGGTTGACGAGAACCAATTATTTACTAATTTATTAACTTTCGCTTGAAGTTTTTCTGTGGGGTTGAATCTCTCTTTCTATATGTGGTTTTATCCATTAGCAAATTTTCTAGTTTTTCTTTGTATTCAGATATTTGCATAATTACTGTTTTGTTAGTTTTATCAGCCCTGAGTATAAGTAATTCGTATTTTCCTTTAAAAAGTTTTAGTTTTTATTAAAAGTTTGTTGAAGATATTTTTTGAATTTTTTGTCCGTTTTTCAAAACTGGTTTTGAAGTTGGTAATGATGTTATTGATTTTGTGTCTGATTTCATTCTGATTTTCGCTCGTTTGATAGGTAATTCCAGATTCTAAATTTGCAATTATCGATTCTGTAGGGATTTCCCTATTTTCGTAGTTGAAATTTTGACCAAGACTCAAGGTATATAAAATGTCTTCAGGAATATTTGTGTCAGTTAGGTTTTCTATCCAATTTTCATTAAGTTCTATTTTTTGAGAAGATTTATTTTTTGTTTGTAAGTTTTCAATTTTTTCTTTCTGTTTTTCTTTCAGTGTTTGGAAAAATCGTTCGTAGTAAAGTTGTTGATTTTCGAAAAACTATTTAGTATATCAGGACAAACGTTTTGTGATAATTTATATTTGATATGTTCAATGTTTCTATTTAAATTCGAAATGTTTCTATAGCATTCATTGATGCAAATTTGGATGAGTTTAATGTAGAAAATTCCTAAAATATGCTCATATTTTTGTTTAAATTCTCCATGCTTGAATTTGAGTTTATTATTTATTTTTAAAAAATTTGGTATTAGTTTCTGATCTTTACATCTTACCAGAAAAATTCTTCTATTTATCTCTGCTGCAATTTTCTTGTTTGTGTTTGAGTAATCTTTCAGCAATTTGGTGTTGTTCCTTCCTATTCTATTTTCCATCGTTGTGAAATATCCATCCATTTTTTGGCAGTATCTAGTTCCCAGCCAGAATATATTTTTCTTTAGTTTCTTGACCACATATATATTTTCTTCAAATTCTCGGAATAAAGGTCTGATTCAGTCAATTCATATAATTTTTCTTAACGACGTTTCGACATGGTATTTGTCATCATCAGGTTAAAACACTAAAATTAAAAATATGGAGTTTGAGACATTTAACTTAACACAATATTGAAATGTATGCACTAAAATAATTCTTGAAAAACATATGGTTCGAAATATAACATGTTATTTAACTCAATATAAATATTTGTAACATTTATGAGTATTCACTACAAATTATTGTATTTGAGTTTTGCGTTCGCATTGAAAGAAGGTTATTGTGGGAGTGTGACCTGCGTCGAAGTGATCGGGAATGGTTTGTTTATTTTTCATGCATTTTTATCCTCTTCATAAGTAGGTACATGGGAATGTTTATATTGAGTTCTAATATATGGGCCGGACTGTATTTTTTTTGCAGCATGTAAAGATCAGTTTTCATTATGATTACTTTAAACAAAGTTAAAAGAGGTTGTTATAAATCTGGCTTAAGTTTTTGATATCATTTCTATTGTTAATGCTATTGGGGTCTTTTTTAATATGTATCATTTCGAAGAATGTTCTTACTCTTGGATTCCTTTCTTTGGTCAAAATTTCAACGTTGTTGGTGTTAAACTTATGTTGATTTTCTTTTTCGTGTTTTGATAAGGCTGTAATGTCGGTTTTTGAATATTTGTGGGCTTGTACTCGTCCTCTCAGAAATTCTTTCAAATGTTATTGGAAAAAATGATTACTATGTGAAAAACTCCTGGGAATTTGTGGAATTTATCCGCAATATAACAGTTCCACAAAATCATATAATAATCTCTCTAGATATAGTTTCTTTATATACAAATATAGATACAAAATTAGCGATAGAGATCATAAGAGAAAAAATGGCATGAAATACAAAATCACACAACACTAACCTTGGAAGAGTTTTTGAAAGGAATTGAACTATGTTTAACCTCAACATACTTTCAATATGAAAATAAATACTACTCACAAATATTCGGAATTGCAATGGGATCTCCAATTGATGCAACAGTAGCAAATCTGGTTATGGAGTATGTTGAAGAAAAGATCATCAAATCACTAACATTCAAACCAATATTCTTCAAACGATATGTAGACGATTGTTTAACCTGTATCCCTATTGACGAAGTTGATGAAATTCTAGAAAAATTTAATAAATATCATCCTAGATTGAAATTTACAATAGAAAAAGAAATAGAAAAACAAATAAACTTTCTCGACACAACAATAATACACGACAATACTGGAAAAATTTTCACAAACTGGTTTATTAAACCGAATGCATCAAATCGTTACACTAACTATTTGTCAAACGCACCCCTCAGTTACAAAAAAAATGTTATTCAAAATTTAACTGACAGAGCTATAAAGCTTGCTCACCCAAAATTCAGGAAAAATAATATAGAAATAATCAAAAATATATTGAAAGAAAATAATTACCCCAGCCACTTTGCAGAAAAAACAATAGAAAAACGAATACATGCGATCTACAATAAAAATGATAATGAAGTAAAGAAAACAACAACATACATACCTTTACCATACATAGACAAACTATCGAATAAAATTAATAAAACAATGGAAAAACACAACATAACTATTGCACATCGACTGAAAAATAAGAAAAACCATTTATTAAAATTAAAACCAGAAATACCAAAATATAGAATACCATGTAAAGACTGTCAAAGTACCTATATAGGTCAAACAAAACAATATTTGCAGAAACGAGTACAAGCCCACAAATATTCAAAAACCGACATAATACAAAAACAAAAAAAGTTTAACACCAACAACGTTGAAATTTTGACCAAAGAAAGGAATCCAAGAGTAAGAACATTCTTCGAAATGATACATATTAAAAAAGACCCCAATAGCATTAACAATAGAAATGATATCAAAAACTTAAGCCAGATTTATAACAACCTCTTTTAACTTTGTTTAAAGTAATCATAATGAAAACTGATCTTTACATGCTGCCAAAAAAATACAGTCCGGCCCATATATTAGAACTCAATATAAACATTCCCATGTACCTACTTATGAAGAGGATAAAAATGCATGAAAAATAAACAAACCATTCCCGATCACTTCGACGCAGGTCACACTCCCACAATAACCTTCGTATAATGCGAACGCAAAACTCAAATACAATAATTTGTGAGTGAATACTCATAAATGTTACAAATATTTATATTGAGTTAAATAACATGTTATATTTCGAACCATATGTTTTTCAAGAATTATTTTAGTGCATACATTTCAATATTGTGTTAAGTTAAATGTCTCAAACTCCATATTTTTAATTTTAGTGTTTTAACCTGATGATGACAAATACCATGTCGAAACGTCGTTAAGAAAAATTATATGAATTGACTGAATCAGACCTTTATTCCGAGAATTTGAAGAAAATATATATGTGGTCAAGAAACTAAAGAAAAAATATATATATATATATATATATGAATATCACCGTTTATTGTGGTATTGATCCCCAACATGTTTGATTTCACGATGTTTCAGCGAAATCACATTTGCCATCTTCCTCTCGTTGATTCCAACTCAACTGATTTCTTCATGCCCTACCCCCCAATTTATAGTGGTGAACACACTAGAGTCCGTATATCGTATATAGCCGAACTCATCATTGCTCGTATATCCCCACAATTAATGGTGTAGGATTATTTTTTTCTTATAGATAATTACTGTTCTTCTTTGCGAATGTTCTTCTATGCGTTTGTCCAACCTTTGTTTTCTCATAATCTCCACACGGTATTTTGTAGAGCAATTGATACTAAAGTGTTATATAATCTTTAGGATTTCGAAGAGTGGTTAGAATATTATGCTGGTGAAGAACTTTGTCCTGTCTATGGTCCCCTTTATATATGGTAAGAATATCATTCCAAACGGTGGTTCCTGAACCCGTTGTTCTTTCTGCTTCCATAGTTTCCTTAGAGTAAGCATTCAACTGAAGGGTTGTTTCAATGGTATTCAACTTCTCTTGTACATGGTCGTCGTCGTTCAATTTTCTTGAACGTATTATAAGTGTTTTCGCTACTGAATGGATTTTTTGCAGGTGGTGATATGAGTTTGCTTTTAAATACCGATTGGTGTGGGCTTTCTTGCGATAATACTGTGTGGCCGACGGTACCCGCTGGTTTCTTCTTGATCAAAACATCCAGGAATGCCAGCTGATTCTCTTCTTCTAATTCCACGATGACTTTTATTCGTGGATGGATTTCTTCAAATAGTTGAGAAATGTTGATCGTCTATGTGGCCAAATCACTAGAATATCATGATCAGTGATGATAGTGATTCATTTGTACTTCCTCTATTTGTCTATATCGTTGGTTGACATAATAGGCCAATCATTAGAAATGTTTTCTTGACAAAAATTATACCAGGAAACCGACGGTGCCATCATACGAAAGTCGATCCGTAGTTATATCCTGTAATTTTTCCTACTCGCAACTATCATTGCTCAATTTGTTATAAACATTTAAGAGCAACAAAATCATGTTTTTTTTGTTTTTTGCTTGTAACATGGAAACTAATGAAGCAATCTTGATGTTCTCGATGAACGAATTGTAGAGAATCGGAAAGCAAAAAATTAGCCCTAACACAACTCGATCGTATTATTAGTAATGGAGAAGAACTCGAAAAAAATATTAGTAACGGTGAAAAACCGGAAAATTCTTAACCCCACCATTTTGAAGATGTAGCGCATGTTCTTTGAATTATGGTAGTGATTGATATTAACCTATCGCTGTTGAATCGTTAATTTTTGCAAAATTGCAATTAAATGTTTTTAATGCACATGATTGAAGCAAACTTGGATGCGTCATAGGTGAACGATTCCAATGTTTTTAAAATTATTTTGCAAGTAGAAGTATAGTCAATTCTCATTTTGCGTTAAAATGCTGCGAAATAGGTGAGAAATACATGCAAACATGGGCGAAACCAGGCGAGCGCGTGAAAGCGGCTGAGTAGTGGGGGTAGAGCAGCAGATTCATCTCCTCCCTTCCTGCATGTCGTTGTAGTGCTTTAGCAAGAACATTTAGAGGAGCCAACAACCGAATAGTCTATATGAAAAGGATAACAGCTAGAAACTATCAACAACTTGGAAATTTTTCCTGGCCACCGACAAGTGAAACAGAGAAATTTTATATATATATATATATATATATATATATATATATATATATATATATATATATATATATATATTATATTTAATAAATATATGATAAAATAGTTGGAAAATTTGTAATATATATATTTTATCCCAATAAATTAAAAAGAATCAAAATATTTTTACCCATAAACAATGCTAACATTCATTCAATAAAAAATACGGGGAAATTAATATGCGATAACACATTATCTATGCCCAACACCCGCAACTGATTTATTAATATTTCAAAAATATTTCATTCCAACCATTGTGAAATAACGCAACTCATACTCCTACGATTTGTGACTATTAAGAACTCTTCAATCCTCATGGAAATCATCACAAATTGGCAGCAGGGGAATAAATAAAAGTTAATGTTCTTCGTTTATGTAGATCGAATTGGTCATTTAATAATCCAATTTCCCTGTCGACCAAATAGAACTAACTCTCGAAGAATAATTATATGCTTCAACTCGTAATGCGTTTTGTAGAATCTAAAGTTATTGTCTAAGTGCATTATTGTGGTAGTTAAAACTAACCATTACCAACATACATTTGGGAATACTGGACGCCCCAGTATCTTTAATAAAAATTAATATAATTCAATTTTTGCCTACAAGTCGTTTATAATTTTCATTAATTTTATCTGATTCCCGGGGGTATTAAACAAACGCTTTGATGCGAGCCGAAGATGCGTAACGTTAGGTCGGAATGAGAGATGAAATGCGATATTTTCAAATCCACCCATATGGAGGCGATACATCCATTCAATAGAATATGGAAAACTCAAATATGGAAAAATATTATTGCGACATTTCAATTTCAAGTACGAAAAATCTGACTCCAAACAGGAAAATTTGCTGATTTTAAACTCACATATTCCAACTAGAAACACAGAAATTTTGAATTAAAACTTGAGAATTCCGTTTTGAAACTGGGAACACCTCAAACTTTCCGAGTTCGAATTCAAAATTTCATTTCCCAACATTAAAGTCTGAATTTCCCATTATCAAATCTGAATATCTGAGTTTGAAGTCGAAAAAATAAAAGATATAAAAGGTGTCCGGAGGTGGAATGCAGAAGATCTGTAAACGTGTTTATGAAAACTAAAACATTGTTAACACCCCACAACACAAAACAACGGATTGCACAAACAAGTCCTTCTGTATAGACTGCAAAGAAGAGGGGCACCAATCTGGAAACTCAAAATGTTCAGGAAATATTGAGGTGGGGAACAGAATTGCTCAAACGATTTTGGATGTCTACAAATCAACACCTTCGGAAGGCGCCCATGCCATGATCCAGCCTAGTTAAAGCTATAGATGCCAAAGTGATCCTTGTGAGTGAACCAAACCGTAACCCACTCAGAAACAGAGAAGACTTAGTATATGATAATACCCTGAAAACTGCAATTAAAGTGATACATAAAAATAACTTTTTGAACACTTTTTTAAGACAAGCTTCCATTCAAGCCGTGTACTAAAACGTATAAAATAAGTTCAGGTCATCGCTGACAATTATTAAATTATTCTTTGTTGAATTATTTAATTTCGAAACGACTGTCGAGCGAAGTGTTCATACAATTAGGTACCAATTAATTTCATTGGTTAATGATTGGTTGGTAAGTAACAACTTGTCGAAGTATTAATTCTATTACAATGCGCGCGACAAGCTTTTTGAAACCAAATAATTCAACAAAAACTGATTGAATCATTGTCAGCGATGACTTGAACTCATTTTATACGTTTTAGTACACGGCTTATATGGAAGATTGTCCCTAAAAAGTTTTTTTATGAGTTATTTTATTCTCTGCTTTTTGGTTAGCTCGCCTTGATCTGTTCATTTCTGATAGAGCATCGTGAATACAAGATCTCTTTCCTGTTAAGTTTTGAGATGAAAGAAATCATGATCTCCAACCCCAAAAACTCTCACACACCAATTTTGAATAGAACCTGACCAGAATCACAAAACTCGTTCACCATCATGTAGTCGCCATCTTGAATTTATAGATTTTGACGAAAAATCCATAATCTCCGAACCTGAAAACTACCACATACCAATTTGAATAAAATATCACCATCATCAGAAAACTCATCCTCCATCTTGGGGCCGCCATCTCAAATTCATGAATTTTGACAAAAAATTCATAATCTTCGACCCCGAAAACCCCCCAATACCAATTTTGAATCGAATCGGACCGTAATCACAAAACTCGTCCTCCATTTCGGGGCCGCCATCTTGAATTTGAGAATTTAGACACAAAATTCATAATCTCCGACCCCGAAAATCCCCGCATACCAATTTTGGGGCCGCCATTTTCTTTCTCTAACAAAAATTCCATAATGCATTGTTACCTGAACTAGAAGTTGGTCAGAATTCACTTGCAAGATATAACCCAAACTAACGAACTAACAAGTGAAACTGAAAGAAAGCTTGTAAGAATACGGCAAATGCCACAGACAGAAGGGGTCCAGTTGTCATAGAATGTTTGGCAGAGAACGACCTGATAGTGGTGAATGAAGGAAACAAGGCAATTTTCAGAGGAAGGATTACACCTCCATGACCTGACGTTAGCCAGGTTAGATATCAGGAATTAAATAATGAACGGGAAAGTTAGTGACTTCGAATTATTGATCGACCACAAATACATTGTTTTTGAAATGACAGATACCCCATTACCTCATCAAGTTTTGAATACGAAACAAAAAAAAAATTGTGATAAGAGTCTGATTGGATATCCACCCAAGACACCGAATGGCTGTACATACCATACCATGGAAGAAATGGTAGATCCCCTATTCCCTGCGCATCAGCTAGTGATTTTCTACTGTGATAGAACTGTTGTAACTTAATATTTTGTGATTCTAGTACCTCTGCGAAAATCGGCACGTACGCCACTCTCATGTCTCGATTGTCCCGAGAGCTGGCGCCCTCTTATCAAGTTTCAAGCTATGAAATGTCATAAAAGTATTGCATCATCTTGTCAGTATATTTTGATCTAATGTTTTTGAGATCTTCAGTGTTTTTGTAAACAGTTATTTCAACGAAAGTATTCGTTTTCTACGTTTTTGCTATTGTTCAATCCTTTGTGTGTTACTAATGTTCCTGTATTTTTGACAACTACGGAAAGTAAATTGTGTTTTTGTGAACAGTTTAACTTATTTCGAACCACCCAGACGCTAGACCTTACCGGTGTGTGGGATTTTGGCGAGGAAATAACCTTTTTGGCGACCGAAAAGTACCTACATTAGTGCCGTGAGAGTATAATAAGCGAGAAATTCGTGTGAATATCGTGAAGTAACTAGGAAAAACGCTGAAAAACATAATGGCAGATCTCGAGACAACTGAGAAAAATCGCAAAGTATTTCGTATGTGCTTTACAAGAGCGGCAAACGAATTAGATGGGCATTTGAAACAAGTTCTTTTGGTATTTGGTGATGTCGAGATCTCTTGGAGGTGCCTAAAGCCCAAGTGGGTCAGTTAAAGTGCTTGCGATAATGAAGTCTACAACTCGATGCTTGATGGGGAAGCTACCGAAGAGCAGTTGATGGCAGAAATGGAACAGTGCGAAGCCTACTTGAGAAGGTTTACAGGTTTGAGATTACAAGTTGAACAATTCCTGTTGAAGCCTGTGGATGAGCAATCTGTTGATGATGATACGGGTAGGGTAGACCCGAGAGAAGGTAAGCGAAAATTTAAATTACCTGAAATAAAGTTCAAACAATATGACGGTAGCATCAAAGACTGGTTAGGATTTTGGTCACAGTTCAAGAAAATTCATTTAGATCAGGACATAGTGATCAAATCGAATACCAAGTGCAAGCCACCGTACCTGACAGTCGTGCACATCAAATTGTAGAAAGTTTTCCTTGTCTCGATGAAAACTATGATAAAATTGTAGATTGCATGAAATCGAGATTTGGACGCGATGACTTACAGATCGAATTCTACGTGCGAGAGTTTTAAATGTACAGTCGTCCACTTCACAAAGGTTCGAACTATCAAAAGTGTATGATCAGATTGAAACGCAATTGAGAGCGCTTGATACATTAGGTATTACGTCAGATAAGTACGCAGCCCTTTTATTTCCGCTTATCGAGTCGTGTTTGCCACAAGAATTACTCAGAATTTGTCAAAGATCTACTTATAATTCGAGCCGAGATATCGAAAAAGACAATTTCAATGCTTCTCAAAACGATGAACTTGATTCCTCTCTTGAAATTAGACTCAAAAATTTGTTACGGTTTGTGAGATCGGAGGTGAAAATGAACAGCGAATCGTTTTAGCCAGTGAAGGTTTTGGTTTAACGAACTCTGCCGTAACGACGAAAACGAGCGAAAAAAGACTTTCGGGATATTCTGCTCCGGGAAAAATGACTGCCGCGGGTCTATTGGATTATGAAGGCAATGTTGCCAAGTGCGTTTTTGCCAGGGAGTACACGAAAGTGACCAGTGTTTCAAAGCGCAAAGAATGACTCTAGATGAACGAAAGAATATTTTGACGGAAAGAAAAGCATGTTATAGATGTTTAAAACTTGGTCATCAGTCTCGCAAGTGTAGAAGTCGTTTAAAGTGCGTAGTTTGCGGTTCATCGCATGTCCCGTTGATGTGTCTAGATTAACCCAGTAAGAAGCTGCAAAAAT
This sequence comes from Gonioctena quinquepunctata, assembly GCA_018342105.1. Lineage (NCBI taxonomy): Eukaryota > Metazoa > Arthropoda > Insecta > Coleoptera > Chrysomelidae > Gonioctena > Gonioctena quinquepunctata. The sequence goes on from JAFIRS010003500.1 coordinate 60,817, forward strand.
CGTCAGAAGAAACGGAAAAACAAAAGCATGGTTAATTTAACTGGCGAATATGTTTTTCTACAGGTTTTATGAGTAGTGGTTAGAGGCACTAGCGGAACAAAAACCGTAAGGGTATTTGTAGATACAGGAAGCACCAAAAGTAACATTTTTAAATCTGTAGTGTCAAATCTCAACTTACAGCCGAAAAGAGCCCAAAAAATAACACATTGTTTATTCGGCGGCTTAGGAAAAGATGAGATGCATTATGTGTATGATGTCACAATTTTGAAAAGGAATTTCTGTCACACATTTGAGGGTTCAGACCAGAAGCAAATTTGCAATGAAGTTACACCTGTTTTTCACGGTCCTTGGGTTGATGAATTGAAATCCAGAAACATGGAAATTTCAGACTTCAATAGTAAGGGGCCTATCGAAATGTTGCTGGGAGCAGATGTAATAAATAAGTTATTTACTGGTAAGAGACTTATGTTGAGTTATGGGCTCGTGGCCTATGAAAGCTTTGTGGGGTGGACACTAGAAGGAAAAATTATTCACACCCACAAGAGTCAGTCAATGACAGTTATATCAATGTTAACCAATCCAACAATCAACGATCTGTGGACTTTGGAAGTACTGGAAATACAGGACCTGACAGACAGAAAAACCAAGATAGAAATAGCTGAGGAAGCTAGAAACGATACCACGACGATTGACAAGGAAGGAAGGTACGAGGTTAGATTGCCTTGGGTGGAAAACCATCCTCCCTTACCGACGAACTATAAAATCGCAAAAAACGAGGCTTGACAGCACATTGCAAAAGTTGGAAAAGGAAAGTATGACATCGCGATACGCAGAAGTTTTCAAAGAATGGGAAAATCTGAAAATCATAGAAAAAACCTATTGTGACACTACCAAAGGACACTTTTTACCCCATAGGCCGGTCATTGAAGAGGGATCAACAACGGCGGTCAGACCAGTTTTTGACGCAAGCGCACACGAAAAATGCAAGCCATCCCTAAATCAGTGCTTCGAAAAGGGTGAAAATTCAATCGAGAAAATAACTGCTTACAAGATTTAGAGAGTATGAGATAGGTGTAATATCCGATGTGAAGAAGGCGTTTCTGCAGATCAGTGTGAAACCATAAAGATCGGCATGTTTTAAAGTTTTCATGGGTAGACGAAAAGGGTCAAGAGAACATCTACCAGCACAACAGAGTCGTTTTCGGAGTGAATTGTAGCCCTTTCTTACTCGGAGCAACGGTAAAGCATCACCTATTAGAGTGTTCAAAAAGGAGCACAATAAACGGATGTGCATATTCCAGAGAAACGATTGAGAGACTCGCTAGGAGCTTCTATGTCGACAACTCTATTGCTAGTGTGCCAGATAAAGAGACTCTGAATAAGTTCATCAGGGAGTCAGTGGAGGCGATGGCAGAAGCACAGATGGAGCTCAAAGGGTGGAAGTTTTCTGGAAAATGTAGCGGAGAACAAAGTGTGGCCGTGCTAGGATTGCGATGGTTCCCAGTAAAGGATGTGTTCACATTGAATCCTGACCTTATAAAGACAGAAATAGAAGATGTAGTGGTGACGAAGAGAGAACTACTGAGCATGGCTCGGAAGGTGTTTGATCCCATAGGCTACACGTGTCCAGCTACGTTAAAACTCAAGTTATGGTTACAAGAGTTGTGGTCCAAGAATACCACGTGGGATGTGAAAGTAGACCAAGACATCGCCACTGCTTTTGAATAGTGGGTCAAGGATTAACCGTTCTTGACAAATATTGAAATTCGTCGATGGAATGAAATTGGACGTTCGGAACCAAGTGATGTGACGATTCACACATTTGTAGACGCGTCACAACAAGCTCATGCAGCGACGGTTTTTTGTAGATTAGTCCAGGAGAATGGGTTTACCTGTTGGCAGCAAAGTCTAGAATTGTTCCTTTAGAGAACAAAGAAAGAAAGATGACCATACCACGACTTGAATCGTTGGCAGCTACAATTGGGGCCAGACTGTATATACAAGACGGAAAATCTTACCGCAAAATATCGAAGTTATTTATTGAGTGACTCGACAACAGTCATATATTGGATCCAGAGAAACAAAAACTGGGGTACTTTTGTTCATAACAGAGAGGATGAAATCAGAAAGTTATCCCCCCAAGAAGAATGAGAACATATCCTAGGTGTTAATAATCCTGCAGATTGACCTTCTCGTGGGTGCTCGCCTAAACAGTTACTGGTGTCAAAATGGTGGGAGGGTCCTCAGTGGTTATATGAGGGAAAAGAAAAATGGCCCTACACATATCAACAAGTTAATGTAGAAGAAGTTAATGCGGAGCGAAAGAAAAATTGCCAGAAAACCTTGTTGAGTGTTAATCATATTCTGATTACTTCCACTCAGAAAAGTTCAGCAATTTTGAAATGGCAGTGAGAATGTTAGCAGCAGTTTTCCGATTTATACACAACTGTACTTTAAAATTGAAACACCACGAGAAAACTTCTGGAAATTTTTCAGTGAAAGAACTTGACACTGCTGAAAATTTTATCCTTAGGAAGGTGCAACAAAAAAGCTTTTCTGGATCAGAAGACAATCAAATAAAAAGTTTGAAACCAAAATATGAATATTCTGGTTTGATCAGAATAGATTCAAGAGTTTCAAACAAACCTAACGAGACAGTAAATTTCAAGTCGCCTATTATCTTGCCGAGAAAACACCCAGTTGTAGTTGCTTTGATAATGGTTGCACATCGAAAGAACTGCCATGTAGGAACGCAAGGTTCGCTTTGTTTATTGGGAGAACGTTACTGGATTCTTATGGGCAGGAAAACTATCAGATCTGTCATTAGAAAGTGTACGGTATGTCGTAGATATGGCGCTAAGCCAATTGTTGTCGAACCACCACCGCTACCAGCAGATGAAGTGCGTGATGGTTGGGTGGGTTGAACTTATTTATTTTGGTTTATTTTTGTGAGAAGAAGCTTTTCTGTTCAAACTGTTTTTCAGGTGGGAGAATGTTGTAACTTAATTTTGTGATTCTAGTACCTCTGTGAAAATCGGCACGTACGCCACTCTCATGTCTCGATTGTCCCGAGAGCTGGCGCCCTCTAATCAAGTTTCAAGCTTTGAAATGTCATGAAAGTATTGCATCATCTTGTCAGTATATTTTGATCTAATGTTTTTGAGATCTTCAGTGTTTTTGTGAACAGTTATTTTAACGGGAGTATTCGTTTTCTACGTTTTTGCTATTGTTCAATCCTTTGTGTGTTACTAATGTTCCTGTATTTTTGACAACTATGAAAAGTAAATTGTGTTTTTGTGAACAGTTTAACTTATTTCGAACCACCCAGACGCTAGACCTTACCGGTGTGTGGGGCTTCGGCGGGAAAATAACAAGAACTGTAATATTCACAAATTTTAGTTTAAAGTAGTTAACTACAGTATAAGCTGCAAGTAAATAAGAGAAGTGGTTCGACAATCTACTAGCTGATACTCAGACCACGTTAGCCACCATGAGACACGTATGGCCTGGCTCATATTTCAGTGTGTATAGGTCGCGAAACACGGGTGCCGCGTCTCACGCACCCCAGTATCACAAGTAATATTAGCTGAAAAAGCGACTTGGCCCAGGGGGTCATTTTTTTTTCAACATTGTGGCGGCTAACGTGATAGACTGAAGAAAGAACTCAATGCACGGGAGATCTGTCAATTAGGGAGTATGTATGCCATAAACGGGGTACTGAAAATCGAGCCGAACTATAGCAACGCGCATCAAAGATTGTACTCAATAACAACCTTGGACGTTAGACACATTCTCAACAGTGCTAGCTGGTAGTTAATTCTCCTCGAGCTCAGGAGAAAAGGAATAAACAAAAGTCTCAAGTCGTAGCGTCCTACCAAATCGATAGAGAGATCATTCTTAATGACATCACAATATTATGGTTGCAAAAGGAGAAGACATTCTGATGAACACACAAACATTGCACTACAACTCATGAATGTCTGCAACTAACATCCGAAAAGACAAAAGAAAAATGTCGAAACCTTCGAATAAGTGCATTGCAACTTATCGCCAAAGAGAACATTGAAATACCTGGGTATATTCGCTGAACATATCACTAAACTTGCGAGTAAAGTTAAAAACACAGTCTCAGTCATATATGGGCTCATGCCAAGTATCAGTGGACTTCATTCATCAAAAAGAAAAATATTTTTGAGTGTGGCCCATTCTCAGATTTTGTATACAGCCCTAGTATTTAATCAAATGATACATCAATGCAAGAAGGTTTTATATGATGTTATGAGAGAGATATTAGAGATACACCATATACAAGTCAATTTTCTGACCTTTTTCAAACCATTTTTAAAAAATTCATTGAAATCTAAAATGTGGGTTGTCCAAAATCAACTTCAATTCAAAATAAATCATAATGTACGAACGAACTAATTGTACCTAACCTAGAATAACAGTACAAAATACCTCCCATTCTGATATTAATGGGTCTCTCCTTAAAAGATATTTCCTCTTCACTCATCATTCCAGGTGAAACATCAATAATTCTTTGTTGTATATTCCTGAGAGTTGTTGGTTGATCATCAAATACAATTCGTTTCACATTGTTGTCAGTATATTTATTGTCAATTTTGATTACTTATCATTAAAAGTTTCGTTTCATGAAAGATACAGTCGGAAAGCTGTAGTTATTCCTGTTTCACAGACTTAAAAATGTTCCCTTCAAGTAAACAATTTCACACACACCCCTACAAAAAAAAATGGTTCGATCAAATGTTCTAGTTGGCCACCTAGTGGGTCCAATTATTTCAATCCATATATCGGAAAAGTATCACGGAGGTGTTTTTCAACATTTCGTTAAAAATGTGCCGGAGCATCATCTAGCTGGAACCATATTTTATTCCTAGAATATTGGGTGAAAAATGCAATTACATGAGTTGATTGAGATGATCGTTAAAGAAATGTGGTTTCTTTCACAATATTGCCAATTATTCCTCCTCACACATATAATGATTACTTATGATCTATTTGTCTGATAAGTCGTGCATTTTCAGTAGAATAAAAATGCAAAAAATTGATTCACACATCCACTACAATGGATATTTGCCTCATGAGAAAATTGAATATACGAGTGAGTAGCTGAAAACCTTGTACTTATATTTTCATGCAAATGAATGTGATATAATATTTGATGTGATATTTATTTTCTTTCTACCTCGGTCGAAGGTAGGTATATTCTCCATCGATTTTTAAGTAGAAAGCTTTGCATTTATGCATCGGTGACATAGACAGACCACGCCCTCCGTGAAGCGGGAGCAAATATTTTTCATATACACTGAGATAGATGTGATTACACGCAAGAAAGTGAGACCAAGAGCGGAAGCAAATATTCAAGCTTTGTGAGTATCCGCGAGAGGCGCTGAAGCGAGAAACAAAAGCGCAACGAGCTGTCAGCTGGAAAATGTATTGTTTATAATAAATAATTGAAAATGTAAGTAGTAACGTACTTTCGACCAGCTATAAAGTAAAATAGTACACCACATGGGTAGGAAAAATTTCCTGTACTGCGCTTCATGAGTGCAAGAAATTTTAACTTCCTACCGTTGTAGTGTAAGATACTATTTTTCCGGATGTCATCTGTCATAATGAAGTGTTGCATTGATTCTACAATTTCTCTCACTTTCTCCAAGTATGAAAATAATATCAACTATCAATATTTCATTTTTATAGAAATTCATTTCAATAACTCCAAATTGAAGTGATTACAAAGGACTTGTCAAATCCCGTGAACAAAAGCATATTTACCTTGTGCAAATTAGATTTTCAATGATAGGAAGTCAAATTTAAATACGCACAAATGAAGAGGAGGTCTTTTCCTTAAACACCTGGCGCACTGTAGCAGTACCCTGTGTATTTGGGTGAAGAATCACGTCAGACACCCAACTTTAAAAGGTTTTCTTTACTTACTTTCAGTGTCCGACCGAAAATCGATTTTCAGCCGAAAACGAAAAAGAAGCTTCGACTTTAGTCTTATTTTCGACCAAAAACGAAAATGATTAAGACATCAATGAAAAATATCAATATTTCCGTTTGTACACTAAAATCTTGACTGTTGGAGTCTTCCTCGAAAATAACTCCTTCTTATACAATATATACAAAACAAAACCCAAAACTAATCACCTACATACAACGAACTAACTTTTCTTTTTACATGAATTGATCGACCTACAGATTTCTCAAACCTTTGTCAATTTGAGAGAAAAAAGTTCAATACCTACATATCTAATCCATTTATAATCTTTATATGCATGTCGGAAATAAAAACAAAAATCAAGAACAAATAAAAGTTATTACTTTTCCATTAATTTATGCGCGAAAAAATACAACATAACCCCGCTTCACAACTTCAAACAAAATTGCGTCCGTTTAAGTCACCTGAGTGAAACCACGAGCAGACTCGATTTACCCCGAAGTGAGCCTAACGTCACCTGATATTACCAAGCTTTATCAAGTAGGCCGAATGACGCGCGACAATTCACAAACTTCTGATTTTCGTCTTGGCCGGAGCTTCGGCTTGGCCGAAACTACGGCTGGTATATGGCCAAAAACGAAAATATGGCCGAATCATGAGTTTTTGGCAGAAAACGAAGCTTCGGTCGTTCACTACTTACTTTTAATTTTTTACTTTTTAGAATTCATGACTAGCGACAAGCTTTTGAATTTGTTATTCTCTGATATAACAACAGAATATCCAACAAAAAAATATGTTAATCTTTTATTACATTCAAATCAGAACTTGTTTTTATGAGTTTACTTTCATATGTTTACTTTTTAGTATTTTCGAAAATTGTTTTTTCTAAATCGAAACGACTGGTAATTGAAGCCAGTTTATGTGCAGAAAATTCATAACTTTTGACTAAAAAACCCAGACAAAAATGTTCTATAGAATGATTTTATTTTAATTTGAAAAATCTTGGACTCTAAAATTCACATATAGCAATTTTGAATTCATCAACATTTTGGAGACATAATATAACAATCTCCCACCTCAAAAATCATGATTTATCTATTTTGAATTGAATATTGAATAGAAAGATTTTTCTGTGAATTGAATAATCCACGATAAAAATGAAGTTATTTTTTGTGAATGTCTAACACACAACAACTACTTTCCCGGCTAAAGCCACGCTGGAAATTAAACCACACCTGATAGATATTCTGAAAGGACCCTAACTCGAAAGAAAAAATATAAAATTGGAAATTTGCATTTTCATTCAGATAGTTATTTGATTTTCTATTCCCGTCTCAATCAAGAACTCATATAGATGAATGAGGCAATGATTTCTGGTGAGTACCTGTTTTTTGGAAAACATTCTTCTTTGCCTCATGCATCTATATGAGTTCTTAATTAAGACTGGAATAGAAAATCGAATAACTATCTGATTAAAAATGCAAATTTTCAATTTTAGATTTTTTCTTTTGGGTTAGGGTTGGGTTAGGGATGTAGTTCAATGTCCAGCGTAGCTTTTGCCGGGGAAGTAGTTGTTTTCTGTTAGACATTCACATAAAATAACTTCATTTTTATCATGGATTTTTCAATTCACAGAAAAATATTTCTATTCAATATTCAATTGAGAATGTTTCCATTTTCATCATGTACACCTTCTGAACTTCAAATCAATTGGATAATTGTAAATGAGACAAATTTCAGATTCAAAATATGACCCATATTATTTACAGGGCATAGTTTGGCATAGTTTCGGAAAATATGATTTTTATTGAAGTTGATAGCACTATTTGGTTGTTGTTATACCCTGGCATTCCCATGAATGATATTCTGATTATTTTTTGACATTTCTATTAACCAATGGAAACTTCCGATTCAAATCATTCATGTACGTTCTGACCAATCGAAACATTATTATAGTAGGAACAATCCACCTAAAAAATTGCCGCGTGAATAATTTGAGGAATTTTGTTTTTATTGTCTGACAGCGTATATTTTTAATTTGACATCTGTCATCAATTCGCATGGGAAGTGAGAAATGAATCAAAACTGGTCTATACATTGCGAAGAAATGTGTTTATGATCGTTACATCAAAAAATAATCTATAGAATACCACACGAGAATTCGATAAAGTAGAAAATAATTCTCCAGATTTCTTTCTCAAACATGTTGCCATTTGGCAATAGCCACTCAGCCCGTTGGGCTCTCGTGTCTATTGCCTGGCAACAAGTTTTCGGAAATCTGTCGAATTATTTTCACTTCATTCTCACTTTCTTGTGGTATTACAACTGAATATTTTTTATAGTAGTATTTGAATATTTTTTTTTGAGAACTGCCTTTTATATAGATTTTTCCAGAAGACTGCATAGGAAATTTAGAAAATATTAATTGTAGAAAACATGTATGCAAATGATATGGGAAATATTATGTTAGAGTTGTCAACCCCTGAGTTCCCTGACAATGTTCTGATGAAAATTCATTTTCATATTGAAAGGTGTTTTGAATTATATTTTGGTCCGTACTAACGTACCTAAAATATAGCCCAATACATCAGGGAGTTACAATTCATTCACTTCTCAACTTCAAAACTCAATAACAGAAGATTTTTATACATAAAATCATTCGATTCATCCAAACACACTCAGTCAATATATCCCGAAAATAGTAAAAATAATTTTTATAATTTTATACCGAAAATTAATATTGGTGAAATTTCTACTATACTGTCCAGGTGTTAGATATGCAAACCAATCATCAATATCTTGCAGTTTCGTTGATTTCCAAAATCGATTATAATATATACTGAGGAAGAAAACTCGAATCGGCGTGGAGGTTACGAATATAAATTTGGGAAGAAAGATAAGTTGGTTCACATTCGGATATCAAGGGTCAGTATATAGCTCTTATCATTCTAAATAATAATGTGATAAATTCTGAAATAGTCGAAGTCAGTTGTAATTATTGGTTTTGAAAAAATATTTATTTATCATCAGATGTTTTAATTTAAATGAACAAATATCACAGATTTCTGTTATCTCCCAAGAGAGTTCAAGAGAGTTCAACTTGGTTATTGAGCAATGTGATTGATTCATTCAAAAAACACTTTTTCATTTTCCCATTTAAAAAAATATCTACCACAAATGTTTCTTGTTTTGAGATTATATTACCCAATTTTGAGAATTCTTTCAGCTGGATGTAACTCGGAAAATATGTATTTTCCAGATAACGGATAACAAATAATTCACAATTTCCTGAAAATATTTCCCAAGTAATATAGCAAACACTCTCTCTTGGCTATACTTACTCCCTTAATAATTCAAAATGGAAATTCATGGCATTTCTAGATATATTTTGAATATTGGTTTCATTTGTGGAATCGAACTCGGAGAACAAGGATAAATAATCAATAAAAAACTTTTTTCAAGTAGAAGAAAAACCACCAATAAAAGGTTTTTTTTTTGGTGAAATTTCAAGTTCTGAAATCGATAAATAACTAACAATATACAGCTTGTATTAAAATTTAATCAGGGTATTATTCTAAAAACATTAAATAGAATGTATTTGTTAGTTATGGTTCACAAATAAACAATATTTTCCGAATCCTGCGTTCATTGGTCTGATCCCGGTTGACGCCACTAGAGTTCCAGGCAGTGACTGCTCACAGTACTTTACTACCCTGACATTCCGCATTTGTGTTCATTTGAAATAACAGAGAAATACAAACTTTCATTCGAAGAAGACTTTTTCATTAAATGTGTTGAGTTGGATATTTCTGAATCCATAGTTTACTGCTAAGTGCATTTAATAGGGTATTATACTAGAATTGAAAAGATATCTCATAGTAAGCGTACACAAAAAGAAATATTGGACCTGATATTATTGACCCCTAATGATTGACTGCAAAATCATATTCCCAACGTATTTTTCCTTGAGGCAATGACCAAACTTAATGAAAATCAGTCCATTTTTGTGATTAAATAATCAACGCTATCATTACAATATAAGGTTACCATGACCATTGCAATAACGTAATTTTATGAATAATGTTATGTTGAAATCATTTCCATAATGAAAATTTGCCTCATAACGAGGAGAAAAATGCATTGCGCAAACGAACATGAGGTTATTAATTCTATGTACCATCAGACTCCCTTGTAACAATACAATCAGTGTATGGTTCAATGCTCAATGGGGATGGGATCAGTACAGTGACATCATTTTATCATTGCTTGGAAACATTAGCCAATCACCCATTCATTAATATTAGTACTCAATTTATCGATCAATTATTCTTAACATTAACCAATGCACTTGGTCTTGTTGTCATTGTCCGAGTGCCTTGTGTGAATGTTGTGATTTAACTCCACCAGTCCACCTCTCCCATCCCAAACGAATTTTCCTCCGATTCAATATACATGTTCGAGATCGCAGTATGAACGGTTCTGGATACTGTCCTAACTCTGACTTAGGTACTCGAAGTCGCGAGTATATCGATAATCATCGTTTCACATGAATTTATATAGGTTATAGAAATAGAAGTTTTGAGTGTTGAGTGTCACATGTGAGATATTTGTGTCTGCTGGTAAGATATCATTTTTATAGCTTCATTACCATTTATTGAATCGGAATTCTGTAATAACCTAACCACGCCACACGTGAGCTTGTTAAATGGTCAGAAGCAATGACAGTTCCACAATTTCAACTTTCAAGTAGGTAAACGTACTAACTATTGAAAATGTATGGGTCGATCTGCCCCTTTCTCGCATATCGTGGAAGAATTTCAATATTTTGATGTGGGGTTTTCAACATTTTTCCGATCTGTGGTACATGAAAGATTTCAAAAAATTCATCAAAAATATCATCAAAAACAAAATTCATCAAAAATATCAACACATCCTAATATCACTTGATGTCATCTCTCTATATACTAACATACCAAACGAACTAACCAGAAGAACAATAGAACAAAAATGGAACTCATTAGAAGAACACTCCCCACTACCCACAACAGAGTTTATCCAAATTAAAAAAACATCCAAATTTTAAAATGATGATTTCTACCAACAAATGGATGGCTGTGCCATCTCAAGCACAATAGCTTAAATTGTAATGAAACTCCTAGAAGAAACTGTCGACGACTGCATAATGGCAGTACCAGTAAACCAAATAAACGAACCTCTAATAGATTTCAATAATTACCATCCCAAAATTCAATGTACAATGGAAAAATGATATATCAATAAAATTGATTCCCTAGATATGACACCCATTGGACAAAACAACCACATAGAAACAGAATGGTACACAAACCAATTGGGGGGTTTAAACTACGACTCCAACCACCCAATGTCACAAAGAAAGAGCGTCTTAACAGGTCTAGCAGACAGAGCCCTCCACTTAAGTAGTCCCCAATTCAGAAAAAACTCATCAGATAAAATCCGGAAAACTCTAATTATTAATAACTACCCTTAGTCCTCATTAATAAAAACATAAAACAACGCATTCACAAACTTTACAGCCCTTCACAACAACAAAAAACCAAAACATCTTTCAAAAACATAATATTCGAACATGTTATGAATCTAACAACCATTTAAAACAAGTATATATCCCTCTAAAAAGCCAAGACCACAGAATGAAAAAATCAAATTTGGTGTATAGTATCCCGTGCAAAGATTTTGACCAAGAATATAAGGAATCGTAACAACTATTAAAAAAAGAATAAAAGACAAAAAAAAAAATCTAACAACATAAAAAAAAAAAAAAACCGGCACATATGAATCTAACGAGGAGAAAAAAACATCAAAAAATATTTTCATAAAAAAAGCAAACACAAATGAAACAAAAGATATAAATAATTTAAATAGAATTTACCACACCATAATATAAACACGTAAATAACACTAAATAATAAACTACCGTATATATCAAAATTAAGAGTTTTACTATTCATAATTACACCACACATTAAATGCCCCATTCAACCCCAACATACCAAACGGCGAACTACGAAACGTAAATCAGGTACACCAACTAGCACAGTCGAAATATCAACTATCACAGTCAATACCATACATGGCACTACCTATGACATGACACATCCCACATCAATTTTTTTCCAAAGTGGCCGAAACGAAAGCAAAACTTTTTTTGTTTCCGCACCAATAAAGATCAACACACAATCTTATAATGACCAAATATAAAATAAACCGCTAACAATGCTATATCGGCATTTCTATGTGATTTCAACACCCTCGAATAGTTGCCATGGTACGTATCTTTTGTAATAATTTCAATATACATATTATCTCCATACTGCCCACAATGGACGGCCATATTCAAGTTATAACTCTCCATATATAAAGATGTTGAACTATTTTCCAAATTCTCTTTCCAGCAAAGGTGTTTGCAAACAAAATTTAATGTCGAGTATAATCAACTAGTATTAACACCCTCGAATAGTTGCCCAGCAATGGTGTTATATACAAACCTATTACTATTTTATAACAATGAATAAATATTGAAGAAGCCTCAGGCCAGAGGCGAAACGTCTATTTAGCACATTTCTAATTTTTATTTGGAATCATCAAACCCAAGAACTCCCCAGAAATATATATATATATATATATATATATATATATATATATATATATATATATATATTTATATATTGTTATGTTGTTGATGATTGTTAGTAAGTTTTATATATATATATATAAATTTTTGTGACATACTAATCATAACAAAAGAAAACTCCGGCTATGATGCTTGTTACCCTTTTTTCCTGTACACTTGACCTCTCTTTATAAGCATTTTTCTTTCAAAATTGATCATAGAAATTTACAGTTCTGCTTCATTTTTCATTTTTATTTCTCGGCTCTCCTTTTTTTCTTTCTCCTTGATAACCACCACTTTTCGGTCTGGTTTATCAATTTTCACTATAAGCACCTTTTTTAAAACACATTTTTCAACTTATTACCTACTTATGTTATTTACAAATTTGATTTCTACACATACTTAGTACTATTTACAAATATTCCTTCATAGTTGCATTTTGCATTTTTATATGCTCAAATTTCATTATTTTGATCATGTTTTCTTTTGGTTCTAAATTCGTATACAGGATGTTTCTTGCATATAAATATAATGTTTAGTTGAAGTCTGAATATTTATTTCTAAATTTGGATTTGTATATTTAAATAGGTTGTTCCAATTGAATGAACTGATCAAATATAATGATAATAATAGAAAAACTCCACTGCCACCCTCTTGAATCATCTGCGTCGACTAGATTATGGCCAAAGGTTTTCAAGATGCAAACCGTGCAGAAAAAAAATATAAAAACATTCATAGCAGGTATTTATGCAATTTTTAAATATAATTGTGCCCTATTTTTACTTTTTTATTTGACATAAGTTACCATATCATAACAATATATATATATATATATATATATATATATACGTATATAATCCTCTCTTACTTATGAGCACGTAATAAAGAGTGAAGGTCACCTTATAGTATATTAAAGTATAAGTGGATAAAAAGGGCTTTAAAACACGCGCGATTTTTAGAAATAGAGCAAGTGTTTTTAAGACCAGTTATCCACGAATACTTTACGTTATTTTTTTTTATTGGTGCCTTTGGCATCATATATACTGGTATTATCACTACAAAAAATAGAATTAAAAACTAATAATGCAAGAAGGTTGAATTCGTGATGTGACATCAGTATACCTTTCGTTGTCATGGAAATGAGAACAACAGATATTAATTTGCAATTTGTTATGAAAGATCAATATTTGTTGTCACCAGAGCTCAAAAATGAATTATTCTTATATCGATTTTTTGAATAGTGAGGCAGAATCGCGGTTGATACCGCGAAAATCCAGTGATATATATAAAAAAGAATATGAAAAGTTCATCAAATGGATGGAGGAGCACATATAAATGAACGAATTGTTAGTAATATTTTATTTGACGTTACAAGGTACTCCTGTCAGATCAATAATAAAAAATTTGTCATTTAGACTTCACGTTTCTCGATTTGTTGATGTTGTCATGGTAACTTTAAAAAACGCGCGTTTTTTTAAGTTCGATTTAAACACGCTGAGGCGTGCTTTAAATGGGTGAAAAGGGCACCAATAAAAAAAAAATGTTTTGCCCCCCATATCCCAAATCTCAATGCAAAGCTTCAATCCCCAAGGGGCGAAAAGTCCTCTCCTTCCCCAAACAAGGTCAACAAGTTACACGCACATGAAAATCAATATGCTCGGCGTCTAATCTCACTCTGCTATCTCGATCGTGGGATGCATAATGACGCATCTTGATTCGATTTCATAATGCACTTACTGGAAAGAGTAGTGAATGAAGGTCAAGCCCATGAATCATTGCATGACGCATCTTGATTCGATTTCATAATACAAATACTGAAAAGTTAGGGTGGCAGATGAGGGATAGGCAATAGAAGATAAAAATTTATTCCTGTTATTGTTTATTGAGTCAAAAATAGTTCACTGTTGACAACACTAACAATATTATAAAATACTCGTCATCCAGAGACATTATTGGTCGGAAAAAACAAAATTTCCAAAAATGACATTGAATACATCGTTTTCCAGTTATGAAAACAAAAACAAAAAAAACACGATGACATGACATACTACGACTGAAACCTACACATCCACAAGAATTGCGTTTTGCAAACGTGTATCAATATTCAAAGACATTAAATCAATCAAAATATGAATACTTGCGCAATGTATTGGCACTAATCAAAGGATTGGGGTTCTTCACATTCAGTAATAATGCAGACATTGTGCAACCCTCTGAGACCAAACCAAATTCAGTGTTCATTTTCGATGATGTGATTTGCGAAAAACTGGATATTATTCAATCATATTTTTCTATGGGACGTCGAAAGATTGTTTCTATCTTGCCTAGACCTATTCACGAGTTCCCTAACAGCTGGTGCGTGACAATGCCAACTTCATCATCATCATATTCAAGCAAGATAAAATGAATTGACATCACATATTTTCCGATCACATCTCGCCCGATGTAACATCCAAAGAAATTTCAAATGATGTGTGTGAAATGTTGGGATGATCAGTATGGAAACCTTGTCATCGATAAAGAACAAAAAGTATGTGATGGATGATATCACCATAGATTCGACAATTTCATATATCTTTGATATCTCAATTCGACAAGACTAAATCATTCATTGCACTTTGATCCAACCTCATCTATTCAATCGAATAGTAACAAATTAATAAAATTAGCTCATATGAATGACGGAATCGATGAGTTACTAAGAAAGAAATTAACGTCGTACAATTCAGTTTCACCGAAATTTAATTCACTACCAAAAATACACAACCGACGTTGTCTGGTCGGCCAATAGTGGCTTCAATAGGAGCACCCACAGAACTTATTTCATCTTTTCTTACAGATATATTAACAAAAGCATATGACTTTGATAATGAATATTACATTAAGGATTCTTTTCGAATAAACAGTATGTTCAATAAATTCAAACTACCAGATAATTTCGTACTGGCGAGCCTAAATGTGGTTTTTCTGTTCAGCAATGTGTACTTTCAGTCTTGCCTAAAAGCAATAGATAATAAGTGAAGCGTCATAAGTGGTTTTTGCAGTTTGACGAAAGACACTTTTATAAATTTAATTGCCTTCCTTTTCAATAATACATATTTCACATTCAATAATGAATATTATAAACAAACATTTGGTACCTCAATGGGTGCAAAAATAAGCCAATGTTATGATTGATTTGTTAGACAAGATCACATATGTTCTCCCATACAAACCACCCTTCCTTAAAAAATATGTTGATGATATTATTATAGCAATACCTAGAGATTCCGTTGATGAAACATTGTTCATTTTCAATAGCTACGACCCACACATACAGTTTACAATAGAAAGAGAAAATGAACATAGTAGCGTGCCTTTTCTAGATATGATATTAATCAGATCACCAGACAATACCATACTCATCGATTGGTATAGAAAACCAATGAGCTATGGCCGTTACATCAATTATTGGTCACAAGGCCAATCTGATCCAACAGATGAAAACAAGAGTGGTCCGGATATCTGACAGTTCCTTTCCCAATAAGAATTTCAACATTATTTTCAACCTATTCCTACAGAATGCATATCATTAAGAAGATTTTATATCATACTTCATCCATGGAAGACATAACGAACTCTCATCTCATCAATGCACTATCAATTCCACCAGTCATGTCATTAAAGATATTTCACTTAGACTGTCCAGAACCTTCAAGTCTTTTTCATAAAATATCAAAATAGCTAACACAAATGTTTTACCTCTCAGTAGAATTTTTTAAAAATTAAAAGACAAGACCCCATAGACCAGCTGTTCGGATGTAGTTTACTGTATAGCGTGTCAACAGACAGTTGAAGGAGCGCATCACCGCACACAAAAGTGACAGTAGACTGCACCCGGAGAGATGTGCACTGAGTGAGCATGTGTATTGTATAAATTATAACTCACTTAAAATTGTATCCAACGAATCAAACATACCAAGAGACTCTTTTAAGAGATGGTTCAGGCAGAAAATCCTCTAATTATGAAAACAGATTCAAATCATTTGAGTGAGATTTACTCTTATTCAATTTTTTTAGACAATCCTAATGTGAGGGAGAATCAGCAGATTACCCCCATGAACGCAAATAACATAGTTTGATTCTTTCAATCCACATCATCTTATGTTCACACATCTAAATTCTCAATTCATTATGATAATCAATCAACTTTTATTTAAATCTATATATGGAAATATTCCTTACCATTGCCAAGTTCACTTGGTAACACTGCTTCATTCCCAGTGGTCTATGTTATCTGTTGTGTCAGTATATTTGAGAATTCATTCAGTCACATGTCTAGTTGACAGTCTCTTCAAAGAAAAACACGATTCAATCAAACAATTAAGTCTCAACTTAATAATACATTGTTTCGGTATGTAATGTGGATTGTGGTTGATTCCTGTGAGTTTTATCCCCAGTTTTGTTAATCAAAACGAAAATGGGTGTTTACGGTAAGATTCTGTATTCAAGCCTTCATTCGTACTCGGAGATGTGTGAAGGTCGAAGCTTTTGAGCTAGCAGGAGAGTGGGAATCAATATCTGATTTCCGTTGACCGAACCGAAAGCGCTTTGCTTGATTAAAATCTTTATAGACAAAATACGACCTCTGTATCTCCAAGGTAAAATTTTTGCTTTGTTTCACGCACTCTACAGAAAAGCTACAACGATGTATGTATGCGGAGGAGGATATATTTTTTTATTACGAGTCCACACAAGATGCGTTAAAATTACCAATTGACTCATTACTGGAATATCGTGTGGTACAAAATTAGCAAACTGACGTCACTGTTGAGGTTGATAAATAAATAAATATATTTTATGGAAAATTGAGTTTTATTTGGCACATTTTTTAACAATTTGACAATGTCTCAATCCACTGAGTTATAATTGTTTTCATCTTCATCATCATCTTCATCATCATCATCGGTATGGACCAGCTCATATTTCTGGATAATGTCATCAGGTAGGTATGGTAACAGATCGTAGAGATATCCTTTCAGATCACATTTGACCATTTCTTCACAAAACTGGTACAAGTCCATATCGCCTTCCTCGAGTTTCTCACAAAGATGCTCCCCAGAGTTATACTCCTCATGTTTTTGCGAACACTCTCGAACTTTATCTTCGTCGAAGCAAACATTCAGGTCATAATTCATTGCATGCAACTCGAGTAGGACGGCAGTCTTTCAATGGATGAATGTATATCCACAGCTTTCGTCCAACTTTGACTAGAGTAGAGCATCCACATATTAAAAAATCTGAAGCAAAAAAAATTTATTGAATTATTGTCTTTCAGAGGTTTCACTAGTAGTACTCACACAAACGGAAGTTTTGACAAGAAAATGTACTAGTGGATTTTTCAAAAATTGGAATATCTATATTTTACATAAGCCTACCATGTCCTAAGTCCGAAATGAAGTATTGGAGTATGTGGAAAAAACAAATCCATAGGATTGAGTTCAATTCCACCAGAGTTCGTGTTCTAGAACCGTCTAAAATTTGTGGACCATTGATGCAAGCTATATCACTATCTTTTAATTGGTCTGCAATTCCTTCAGACAATCATCATTTGAATGAATGACTTTCATTATCTTACCGTTATGTTGGAGGAATCGATCTGTCGAATCGGGTGGCATAAACCGTCATACTTTTTATAATGAAGGGTTTATTCATCGGAAGGGGTTATATTGTTTTCTGTTCTAATATTTCCACCCCTTGCACAATTATCGAATTGATTTTTTCCAAATCTATTTCATTGAGAGACACAGTAAAGCTAACGATATATATACATATATATATATATATATATATATATATATATATATATATATATATATATATATATATATATATATATATATATATATATATATATATATATATATATATATATATATATATACTATACCATACTATACTATACTATACTATACCATACCATACTATACTATACTATACTATACCATACTATACTATACTATACCATACCATACCATACCTATACCAAACATACTCATACATACATACCTATACCATACCATACCATACCATACCATACCATACCATACCATACCATACCATACCATACCATACCATACCATACCATACCATACCATACCATACCATACCATACTATACTATACTATACTATACTATACTATACTATACTATACTATACTATACTATACTATACTATACTATACTATACTATACTATACTATACTATACTATACTATACTATACTATACTATACTATACTATACTATACTCTTGTCAACTGCTTACTATACTATACTATACTATACTATACATACTATACTATACTATACTATACTATACTATATACTATCCACACTCTTGTCAACTGCTAGAAAAATATCTTTTTTTTTTTTAATTCTCACCAATGCATCCATCCTTTCCATAGGAGACAAAACCCCCACTCCACTACATGTAAATGAAACAACTCAATGCGAAATTATTACCGTGAACGCCAATGAAGAATCATCAACGTTTATGAAGGTTACTCCATGACTTTGTGTAACATTGCTACAGCAAACCTCATTATAGATGAACACTCTTCCCCTAATATGCCAACACACAGAGGTGGGAGAATTTATGAAGGTTACGTTTCATCGTTCGACATCTGTGAAGAGTGAAGCGTCTCGGGCGAGAGACATTGTCATCACAGACACAGGAGGGAGTGGATATCCCCCTTCATTGAAATTTCCGCCAACCAATATGCAATGTTATTTCACCCAAGGTCATCTTGCAATCCAAAAATATATTCCATGTTACAGCAGCGATGCGTCATTTTTGAGTTTTGATGATGAGACCATCAAAAATAATGTAGATAATGAGAAATAGTTACCCCAATCAAAATATCAACTTTATCATTGAGTACAGCAGCAGATTTGGAGAGATAATCTTCCAACAGCAATGGTTTGAAATTACATTTGCAAAATCTCAGGAATGGCAATAGTGCATATGACACGAATTTTAATGTGAGTTTAGAGTCATTTAAAACGTGGATTTACAAGGAGTTTCCGATGAATGGAAATCACAAATGGTCGGAAATCCTTCCAATCATAACACGCAGATATGATCATAAAAAATATCGTACAATAGGTATGAAACCCATCGATGTTAAAACCACCTCAAAGTTAAAAATTATCAGAAAAAAAGGGAAAGAAAATGAAAAAAATCAAGTCAAAATATCTAGTGAATGATATAGTTCGAATTGCCAAGTACAATGCTCTATTCGAAAAGGGCTTCGAAGCCAATTTTACCACGGAATTATTCAAAATCGTCAAAGTCAACAGCACATATCCACCAACATACATTCTCGAAAACATGGATAAGAATGCCATTCAAGGTTGCTTCTATAAAGCTAAATTACAGAAAACTCAAAATCCCGATGTTTACTTGGTCGACAAGATATTGACGAGGGAAGGAAATAAAGTGCAATAAACAAAAAACATGGATTCCAAAAAATGCAATTGTTCAGCACTCAATCATATGTTGTATCGAAAAAAAAGATATATTGTGAAACTTGTTTCATTATCATAAATAAAAAATATCGTGAGGAAACAACATTACAAAAAAAATAATATACAACATTAAGAAACAAAAAATCATATACTCAATCAGTATCACTCAAAAGACAATTGTTCAGCTCTTTTTGCCGTTCTTCGAAAATTGATGTCATTGCATCATAGGAATGGATCGATTTCTGCTTGCTTTTGAAGGCTGGTGCTGTATTTTCTATCTCTATCCACCTTCTGTTTGATGGCATCAGACTTCTTTTGCTTTCAGCAATCTTTTTATTCAATTTATACGCAACTGCAACTTCTTCATCTAAATCTTCATCAGTTTGATCACACTTCGTAATGGTATTGTTGAATTCAGCGATGTTACGTTTCGCAATATTTCTCTTTCGAGCATAAACTTGATATGCCCGGACTACGGGGTGTTATGAATTAACACACCACACCTGTGATACCAGACATTATTCGTTAGATTGCGAAAAACAGTATCGAGAGCATCGACTATCTGAAGACGGTCGAACCGAAACTATGTCTCTGAAGCGGCTACAGGACAAATTTCATTTCTCTCAAATACTGGAGCTTTGGGTTGTTTATTCAGGAAGTACGTACCTTTCGGGAGGATTCGAAAATTATTCATATAAAAATAAGAATGCACTCATAAACTGTTGAAAATGTTCATATATATTTAGTAAAAGTTGACACTGCGACTTCCTTTTGTTGAAATGCAATATCAAATGAGATTCCCAGGAATGCATGCATGAGACAAAATCAAGAGAAATGTATATATACATACATACACATACATATATACACGCATACACATATATACTCGGCTACGAGTCAGAGAGCCGGTCGTGAGTAGATTTAAAAAAATTATATATTTGGGCACCACTAACTTTTGGCAGTAAAGTTAGAAAACTCCCGGATGTTTTGGGACCCACCCTGTACACTCAACTTTAACTGTTGGTATCAATATATCAAAAATCAAACGGAACTTTCTACACAATACTTTACTTGAGTATCAATTGAAAGATAACATTCGGTGAAATGACTATTATTAAATTGCAGTACTTTATATGGTCAATGATGAAAATGTTACATGAACAACACCGATATAAAGGGATGGAGATTTTGATGAAATCAGTTTCATATAAATAAATAATAATAATCAGGTATACCAGATATGCGCAGATGAGGTTCACACGGATACCTGTGATATATTTATGGTGATACACACCATCTATGATCAAATACGAAGGTCCCAAGTGGAGAATAATAACTAGATATATGAAAAAATAATAAGTAATCAGTTCGTAATGCTAGGCTTATCTGTAGGATCTTTGGGGCTCCACCCAAGAAAAGAAATCAAACGAAGATACTCGAAGAAGCTTAAGTACTCTAATCACTCGGTGGTATAACTCCAAAATGATGTTCAGTTTTGTTAACTAACGTCCTTGGTCACGTAAATGGTTAATAGTCAGCATCCAACCTCAACAGACATCTCATCATACGAATAAGTTTCACCAGCTACATGGGTCATAGGCAACAAGAGAATCATTGATGGTAACCAAAAGGGGTGCACTAAAACCCTGAAAAACGAATAGTGCATGAGAAAATGCGAGTACCCAAACATTCCAAACACACGGACACATAAAATATAATGAACATACCTCTGGATGAGGGTTTGCATCACCTCAACTGGAAATCTTGTAATGGATGCTTCGTTACTGATCGGCGAAATTTATGAATTCCAATCGGTTGAAAATAAATCCTTCCTAGGAAGATAGTCCCTTCTCCAAACAACAGAAAAATCGGTATTCACCAACAAGAGAACTAAATAATCAGATTCGCAGAATCATATCCCACTATGTGGCTGAAAATCATTGCAGAGAAATTCGCGTAACTGTTCAACCAACTGAAAACACAATGGCCGGAATTCAACTGCCCATCTCCAATATTCCTATTTTCGTACCACTACGAATTCCATCGATCAAAAACCTATTCAGAAAAACAATATATCGATAAATATTTCGAAGTCGAATGATCGATAAGTGGATACATATGCCATCTATGGCGCACGGCCTCCAAACAGCGAATTAATTCCCTATGATAAGAAGTAGATCACTCATGAACTGATGACAGTTCTCAGAATATCCAACAGGTTGTTCTCGGAACCCTTATTGTTTTGTTAAATTCATTACGAGGAAGAGGTCTGACAATACGAAACGGAGTATTATAAAATGAAAAATAAATCGATTATAATGTGTTCAGATATATTGTTGTAACAAGACATTGAACCGTTACAAACTCCACCCATACTTCTTTGAAATTTTCGTAGAAAATTCCACATGAGTAAATAAAGAAAAATAATTTGAAAAAATTATGTATATACAACAAGTGATATCCTACCAGCTATCCTCGATACATCATTATCCACAACTTATTCCGGACCTGGTTTCAAATCTTTGGCATGCCATCTTCCACGAAACCTGCCATCGGGGTCTTTGAGCTCGTACACCCATGGTGAAACCTTTTCAGGAACTATAAAGCGGCCCACAAACTTATTTGCCAGCTTAGAAGAAAAAGATTCAGCTGCATCAGACTGTACAAAATTTTTACGAAAAACTGCATCGCCGACTTCATATTTTACGTCTCTATGGCGAAGATCATAATAACGTTTATTCTTTTCTGCTGCCTGCAACAGTTTACCTTTGACCTCCTCATGCAACTGCTGTAAAGGTTCGCTTCGATCATGTTCCAAAATTTCTTGGTCAACCGTGAAATCCCCGGAAGAATTGGGCACACCAATTTCCAAATTCATAGGAAATTCCCTACCAAAAAAAACAAAATATGGGGTACGCCCCATAGACTCATGTACCGGAGTTCTGATCGCACATGCAACTTTAGATAACATGTTATCCCATTCTTCATGATTCTCACTCACATAACAACGAATCATAGTCTCCGAAGTTTTATTGACCCGTTCAGTTGGGTTTGCCTGTGCGTGGTAATTGGCAGTGAAAATCTGCTTAACCGCATAATTAGCAAGCAAATTCTTGAACTCCTTGCTTCGAAACTGACTACCATTATCGGAAAGTAGAAATTTAGGTGGTCCAAACATTAAAAATAAGTGATCTTCCACAGCCGTACATACTAACTTCGCAGTAGAATTGCGTAGAAAAATCACTAGAGAAAACTTGCTTAAATTATCAACTATTACTAAAATAAACTAAAACCCACGATTGGACCTAGGAACATACTAAATGGAAAGGTCTGTCTACAACCCTATGAGGTGTTAACAAACCGGCCGGCTTTCGCTGTTCAGGTTTGTTTTCACAACACACCTTACATCTTTTAACATAAGAAGATATATCTGCCTTCATTTTAGGCCAATAAAAATGCTCAGAAACACGCTTGAAAGTATTGAATACCCCGGGGTGTCCAGCCTGAGGATCATCATGACACTTCAACAAAATGTCTTTTCGTTTATTCTTAGGAATAACGAGCTTCCAATCCTCATGAAAATCCAGACCAGGAATTTTCTAGAACTGGACGTACTTATAGAGTTTGGAATAAGAAATACGCTGAATTGGAGAACGTAGGGGATGCTATCAACGTCGTACAACATTCGGTCATACCATTTATCACTCTTCCCGAAATCCACATTGACAGCTACATCCAATGCATCGATGATAGGAACAGTTCGGGAAAGCATGTCAGGCACGACATTTTCCTTGCCCTTACGATGAACAAGATCGAATGAATATTGCTGAAGTTTCAAACTCCACCTATCTAAGCGTCCCGTAGGGTCCTCAAGGTTGTTGAGCCTGCACAGCGACCAGTGGTCTGTTACAACGGTAAAGTGGGTTCCCTCTATATAAGGTCGAAGTTTTTATATACTCCAAATCACAGCTGAACACTCCCGTTCAGTGGGGAAAAATTTTCTCTCCTGTTTCGTGAGTGATCGAGACGAATAACTGACCACCCATTCGCCAACATCAGGATGGTTTTGTGTCAGCACTGCTCCGATACCGTATGCACTTGCATCCGTCTGAACGATGAATGTGAAATGAGATGTTTCTTAACCTCTCTTAGCACCGCTCCCTGGCGAGGTGTCCAACCAAACTTGTCATTTTTTTTCAAAAGTTCAGTCAGAGGCTGGATAACCGATGAAAAGTTGGGAATGAACCGTCTATACCAACTAGCAGTACCTATCAAACTACGGGCCTCAGAAATTTTGGATGGGGTAGGAATTTGTAAAATTACTTTTACCTTGCCAGGGTCTACATGAAGACCATTTTCATCTACAACATATCCCAAAAATTGTAACTCTCTTCGACAAAATTTACACTTTTCCTGACTGAGCAGATATGAGTCTCTCAAAAACCATTGACAATATTTTGATGTGCTGCTCAAATGTTTGCGTGGTAATAACTATATCATCGAGATACTTGAAACAAAAAGGCTCAAGGTCGACACCTAATACACGGTCAATCAACTTCTGGAATGTGGCGGGAGCGGTATTTAACCCAAATGGCAACCGGGAACAGTAAATGAGGTTATAGGGCGAGAGGACTCCTCCACTGCAATTTGCCAATAGGCGGACTTAATGTTAAGGCTGGTGAGATATCTAGCGTCCCTCAACTCATCCAGAATATTGGAGATGAAAGGAAGGGGGTATGCATCACCTTCCGATAATCTACACAAAACCTCCAAGAATTATCCTTCTTCATAGCCCTCCCTTCCCTTTCTTTAGCCTCCATCACCTGTCTCAGAAAATTGTAGCCCGCCTGCCATCTTCTTTCATCAGTGATCATGAGTCCGATCATATTCTCAGGCATAATTGTTACCCCCAAGGCCATTTCCACGTTGTGTCGCTCTCGTTCCCATCTCTTGCATCCAAATATTGTGTGATTTGGGTCATCCCATTCACCACAATACAAGCACCAATCGTCCGCGGCTTTTCCTATCTTATAGGTATATTTTCTGAAAGACCCATGCCCGCTTAGGGCCTGGGTTACATAGTAATTTGTGCCCTTATGGCTACATTCTATCCACGCTCTCAGGTTCGGAATGAGTCTTCTGGTGAATCATTCAACCTAACCGGAACATGTAAAACACCTAAACACTCACACTTATCTCCATTAGCTACCGTTACACTTGATACACTGGTTCTATCCAAAGTACTTAAACCTATATCTTTGAGGAGTTTCCATCCTTTATTACCTCAAATAGTGTGGCTAGCACCTGTATCTAATAAGCCTGAAAGTTATTTACCAAAAATTGAAACGGTGACATAAGGTCTCTCATCTCATTGAGCATGAGAAAGCACAAAGTCTAAAATGCATTTAACTGACCTGAAGTTAGCAGAATTGGTTTCACGGGACGTGAGTAGGTCATTTACTGACGTCCCTTCCGGTAGTTTCCCTGTCTTTGTCCATTACATTTAGGGCAAGTACGTTTTGTTGCGTTAGGATGACCACATGAATAACAATATCTCTTTTGGGGTTCTTTGCATGCTATGGAAAGGTGAGAATCACCACCACAATTCCAACACCGTCTATTCCAGCTATTATTACGAGAACCATGTACTTCATGTCCTTCCCTGCTACTACCAGCAATTGAGGAACAAGACGAATAAACATACGCTAAATCGGGTTCCATTAAATTAGCTCTATTTTCAGGAGGTGGACCATATGAATCTATAGATATTTTTCGAGCCTCAACTTGTCTACATAATTGCATTAACTCAGCTACGGTATGGACTTCGACTAATAAGCTCAACTGACATTGATAGAATGGAGTGATATTTTGAAGTAAAATTTTCAACCTAGCATTTTCACTCACAGATACTGTGAGATGATTAAACATGTTATTCATTATGGCAATATATATCCCTATAGATTCGTTTGGTCCCTGCGTTCGACAACGGATCTCCTCAAATAGTTTATCATTGAAGTTGACTGGTTGAAATTGTTGTCTCAACTCGTCTACCAGATCGGACCATGAATTCAATTTTGACCTCATAGATCTATACCACAATAAAGCTTGCCCAGTAAATATATCGGAAGCAGAAGCAAACAACTGCTATTTTGTTACATTCCTAGATATACAAAGTTCCTCTACATTCTCCAAGAAAGCGCTCAATGACATTTTGCAATCTCCACTAAATTTGTTCAAACCCCATTTAGCTACAGGAATGGTCTGAATTGACACTGAAATATTATTTTGAGTATTTGGGAAAACTCTGCCATGTACTGATGGATGATCATCATCAGAGTTACTACTTACCGAACTGGCACGGCCTGATGAATGTCATGCATGTCTTTTCATGCTCAACTGCAAAGGGATTTGTGAATTTCGCGAATCTCGTTTGAATTTTCTTGTCTTCGACAATAAATTCGACTTCAATTCTAACAACTTAATCAAAAATGTCGATCGTTTTGAATGTTCTTCATCCTTAGTTGTAACAGATCTCTCAGTTCTTTCAAAGACATGCAAAAGTTTGGAATACATTTTCGAAAAAGATGAACTAGTTTCACTATCAGTAAAATATGTAACGAATATTTCAATTTCACTAATTTTTCTCTCAATATATATATAGAATCTTCGTCAAAAGTGAACGGATACGATGGAAAAGTCAGACTAGTACCAGCTTTTTCTTAGAGATTTTCTCATACTGTCAACTGTCGTCTGTTATACCTCTGATGTCAAGTTCATACGAGAGTTCTTTTTTCTCTGAACGATTCACTTCTACTTTACCCTCCATTTTTGATCTAACAAAAAAAAAAACAATTTCTCAAACTCTAGCGTGATAACTTGCTCTTACGGAACGTTGAGAAAGAATAAAAAAAATTAAAAAAAAATACAAATCGACGCCTGGCGTCGGTAAGCGTAGGTAGGCGTCTCCACGTTTTCCCATCTGAATTCTACGTGTATGGTCGCTAATGGTGATAATATCACATATACACCAACAAAATACACTAATATTCAAACCAAACTCTACAAGACCAAGTGTTACTAGGCGCCGGGACGCTGGAAAATATTGTTACGTCCAGAAATATCTGAAACTCAACAAATACCTACCACAGAGAACCACAGTATACCATTCAAGTTGAATGACCGAAACAAAATTACAAAAATTAAAATGCTAAGCGTTGCGACACATCATATATATGAAAAAAATGCTCGAGCCACACGTTGGGCGCCAAATTTGCGACGTCCTTTTGTTGAAATGCAATATCAAATAAGATTCCTAGGAATGGGTGCATGAATGCGCTCGTGCAAAAAGACAAAATCAAGAGAAATGTATATATACATATATATATATATATATATATATATATATATATATATATATATATATATATATATATATATACACATATATACATACATACACATACATACATACACATACATACATACACATACATACATACACATACATACATACACATACATACATACACATACATATATACACGCATACACATGTATACTTGGCTACAAGTCAGAGAGCCGGTCGTGAGTAGATTTAAAAAAAAAATATTTGGGCACCACTAACTTTTGGCAGTAAAGTTAGCAAACTCCCGGATGTTTTGGGACCCACCCTGTACACTCAACTTTTACTGTTGGTATCAATATATCAAAAATCAAACGGAACTTTCTACACAATACTTTACTTGAGTATCAATCGAAAGATAACATTAGGTGAAATGACTATTATTGAATTGCAGTTCTTTATATGGTCAATGATGAAAATGTTACATGAACAACACCGATATAAAGGGATAGAGATGTTGATGAAATCAGTTTCGTATGAATAAATAATAATAATCAGGTATACCAGATATGCGCATATGAGGTTCACACGGATACCTGTGATATATTTATGGTGGTACACACCATCTATGATCAAATACGAAGGTCCCAAGTAAAGAATGATAACTAGATATATAAAAAAATAATAATAAATCAGTTTGTAATGCTAGGCTCATCTGTAGGATCCTTGGGGCTCCACCCAAGAAAAAAAATCCAACGAAGATACTCGAAGAAGCTCAAGTACTCTAATCACTCGGTGGTATAACTCCAAAATGATGTTCAATTTTGTTAACTAACGTCCTTGGTCACGTAAATGGTTAATAGTCAGCATCCAACCTCAACAGACATCTCATCATATGAATAAGTTTCACCAGGTACATAGGTCATAGGCTACAAGAAAATCATTGAAGGTAACCAAAAAGGGTGCACGAAAACCCTGAAAAACGAATAGTGCATGAGAAAATGCGAGTACCTAAACATTCCGAACACACGGATACAGAAAATATAATGAACATACCTCTGGATGAGGGTTTCCATCACCTCAACTAAAAAGCTTGTGATGGATGCTTCGTTACTTATCGGCGAAATTTATGAATTTCAATCGGTTGAAAATAAATCCTTCCTAGAAAGATGGTTCCTTCTCCAAACAACAGCAAAATCGGTATTCACCAACAAGAGAACTAAATAATCAGATTCGCAGAATCATATCCCACTATGTGGCTGAAAATCATTTCAGAGAAATTCGCGTAACTGTTCAACGAACTGAAAACACAATGGCTGAAATTCAACTGCCCATCTCCAATATTCCCATTTTCGTACCACTACGAATTCCATCGATCAAAAACCTATTCAGATAAACAATATATCGATAAATATTTCGAATTCGAACGATCGATAAGTGAATACATATGCCATCTATGGCCCACGGCCTCCAAACAGCGAATTAGTTCCCTATGATAAGAAGTAGATCACTAATAAACTAATGACAGTTCTCAGAATATCCAACAGGTTGTTCTCGGAACCCTTATTGTTTTGTTAAATTCATTACCAGGAAGAGGTCTGACAATACGAAACGGAGTATTATATTGATATTGATTATAATGGGTTCAGATATATTGTTGTAACGAAACATTGAACCGTTACAACACAATTATTTCATTTGTTCTATAGACGAGTAATATGAAACAATATTCATAGAAACAAATAGATGGTAGTTTATTGACAGTTAATTTTACAGTTGGCTACAAAATCGAAATAGATCTACTAAAAACAATATTGACATCACTTGCCACAACCGGCTAGAAATATTTATCTTTGAAATCTTTGTTAACGTGAAAATTATGGAGATACAGTAGAGACTCATTGGAATTATACAAACTTCAATTTGCCACACATAATTTGCAGAAAAATACCTATGACTTACCAGGTTTCAAACTTATTCACTTGAGTAGATTTTTTTTTAAATATTAGGTTGATTTACTCTCGCGGCAGTTGTTTATTTTATTTTATTCGCCCGGTATATTAGGGTAGCGTATATGGATACGGTTTACTATGAGATCACGAACTATCGAATTGAGGTTTTTCCGTTGACTTTTGCGTTCTTGTAGCGGTGATAAAAAATAGGTAAATTTTGGAAAAATACTGGGTTTTTCGTGCCTTCACTTGGAGCGATCATTACTTGGTGTGAATGGATTTGAATTCACTTGTTCTTAACGTTTTCTTCAGTTCACTGCTTGACGCTTATACTTGTATACTTCTCATCGGAATTTTTATGATACTGTGATTCGACGGACTCCTTAACCTCACTTTTGAGAGGAACATATTACCGGAGTAACGACTATGATATGACTGGCTTTGCTACTGTTCTAAGAAAGACTTTTGATGGCTCGCGCTTCCTGCTTTCAAAATATTCAACCCTACCCATGAGGCCTTCGCGGAGTAACGATTCCCACACTCGTTATCTCCAACTTGTCCGCAGCTCAATAATTGATAGTTTTGTTATTGTCATCGAAAATATATAAAACATAATTTCATATTTTTTCGAGGATGAGTTATATTTAATTGGCTGTCATACTCGGTGAATTTATAGCGCGTTCTGTCGGTACAATTACATTAAAACCGTTTTATGATATCCCATATCGCGAGGCGATGTCAACAAATTGGAATTAATACTCCCGTTTAACATCGTTAATTTTTCCTAGATGAGTTATTTATGACTCCGATGTACGAGGGTTATTTCTTGATAGTGATTTTTTAGAGCATTTAATTGTCTTCCAATAACGACGTATGGTTTAACGAGCGTAGGTTTATCAGCTCTTTCGTGCGGAGGAATTCTGCTTTTATTATCTCTCCTAGTGAATTGGTGTTTTTCGCTATCAAGTTCATATTGAAGAATATTGTGTTGCTTTTTCAGATATGAGAACTTTTCTGTAATTACGGGGCTTAATAAACTTGCAGTGGCACATGTGAAGCTAGTGATCCAATGGCAGAAGATGCAATTTTTGAAGATACACCCTTAGTTTTGGAGGACGACGTCGACGACGATTTCGAGGTACTCAGCCTCGAACTGTTCAAAGCAGCAATATCTTGTTTTAGAGTTCGAGTGGTGGTGGGAAGGTCAAGTGTAGATCTCCTCTTTCGTATTGAAGGCTGGACCTGAATATCCTGAAGAACTTGGATGACAGGAGCCTTCTCAATGAATTGGTCAGGAATGCAGATCACAGGTGGATAACTGGTTGGTAATTGCGATATGGAAACATCTTGCAGATCTGGCACCTCAGCCGCACCCATCAAAATGAATTCATCCATATCAAAATTCAAATTCATCATGTTGTCGACCTCTTTTGATGCTGCGGCTGCTTCAACACTGCTATGTTGGTCAGCAGTAAGTAATTTTTCCAAAATACTCATATCGTTGAAATTCATCGTAGCTATAAACTTTCAGAAACACACACACGCACTACTTGTAGTATTGGAAAGTGTCGAGAGTGATTATGTGAAGAACTCTACACTTCATAAATACTTCTCCAACACTTCTTCCATTCCCCCAATACTGCAGTAATGTGCGCTTGTACTCGTGCGCCATCCCCAATTCGATTTCAAGGTGACCTTGCATTTCTATCGAAAGGATTTCGGTTGACTCAAAAATCAATATCACATAATCTCCTTCCATTCCCGTACTACTGCAGCATACCCGTCAAAGTGACCTTGCATTTCTATCAAAAGTTTGTGGTTGACTCAAAAAAAAAAGGTCACTACTGGAGATGTGTGACCTTGCATTTCTATAGAAAGTATATGGCTAACTAAACAATAACCAAAAGTCACAGAAGAGTGTGACTTTTTTTTTTGAAAATATGAATTCGCTTTATAGTTACATGAAAATTCAATTGTAAAAAACCATAAAAAAGGATATGCTATATGGGAATTAAAAAAAAATTGATGAAATTTTGTCAAGGTCATGTGTACCTCATACAACAGTTGAGCCCCTTTTCCATTTTCATCACAAATTAAAACTATTATTCATTATGGCAAGTAACACACGCATCCCGCGGTCTTATAAAAAAAACAATGCAATCTCACACATTCGACAATAGTAGCAGCACCTCAATGACATACTGACGTTAACTGGAACAATATATGGATGTCACAAAAAAATTGATCCCCAGAATCCCCCAAGAGAAATAGCAGAGCAACTATTTTCAAACTTGATATTGGAAAGCCATATCAATTCCCAATAATCAAAATACTTGAATTCAAATGCGTGTGTTTTTTAACCACTTATATATCACAGAAAAAATATTTAATAATTACAAATCCCAAATTTCATAATAATTTTGTACTGTGGTCATATATTAGAATTATTATGATGATTGTTGATTGGTGTATGTGACACAAAAATAATATGAAGTTGGTTTGGGCAACAATTGAGAGACTTTCATTGGACTTTGATAATGATACTATTATTGATTGAAGGTTTTGATTCATGATATTCATTGATATTTGAGATATGGTGAAATTAGACCGGTGCTCAATGATGATGCTCTCATTAAGTGTCAACTAATGTATGGATTCGTTTCATTCTATTCTACGATATTTGACGTAGAAAATATCATGTTGGTTTGGGAATTTTTCGATCATGAGAATTGAACTGAAAGGGATTCAGCCAAAACTCAATAGTGCATAGTGATGATTCAGCTAAAGATTACTATTTCGTTTATACTATGCAGCGTATGTTTTGGTTTATAAGATCTTTGATATTTGACGCAAAAATATGAACTTGGTAACTTAGTAATGACACTATTGATGATTGCATGGTATTCCATGATATTTAAAATCTGAAAAATGTGAAATTGATTTTTTCTCGAGTTATTGGAGGAATTATGGGCACCGCTATTATTCTATTGAAAAAAAAACTTAATAAATACAATTACACGCTCATGGAGGAGAAAAATATTCCAGTCTTCAACATTTGATCGGATATGCGTCCATATCAAAATGAATTTGATTGAATAGGGTCGTTTCATGTATTATAGGGAGAGAATAAATCCGCTTATGTTGAAGTTAAATATCCCAAAAATTATTGTAGGAAATTACGATTACATCAATCTGATCGAAAAAATCGATACACACTTCCTACATGACAAAAAGGCCACCTCATTCATATATTTCCACGAGGAGTCAACAATTCCAACTCACACTTTGAACATTGACGAAAAATTGAAGTTTTATGAAGTAGACAGTCGGAGTGTAAAATATTTCAGTATAGGTATAGAACAACAATGATAATGGAGCTACTGAGTAACAAATATAAATATCCCGATTTCCCCATTGCATTCTTGTGAATAATCAATGAAAGTATATTGAATTGAATGTATTTCTGATATGGTACACAATTCTAGACCAATTTTATAATTAACACTATTAATTGAGATGATGATGACTATATACATCTTGGATTTTGAAGGGTAAAATTATTGGAGTTTTTCAATCCACTCATCTCAACTACCATCTATTCTGATATTCACACTCATATAATCTAGCCATAGTTCATTGCACATCGTAACTATCTTTTCCACCTTCCATCAAATAATAAATCTGAAGGGTACTGGAAAATTATCATACCTGCAGAAACATGAATTCTAAATTTTAAATAAGGCCAATTCCCATGATATTTCTTATCATAATATTCAGTGAGCTGTGAGGATATACCTTCGTCAGTGAAATATATTGCTAGTTGATTCCTGAATAATACTAGTGGTCAATATGATTCATATGTTCTTGCGAATGCATATTCAATAATCGAAATAATCGATACACACACACTTCCTACATGATAAAAAAAGTACCACCTTATTCATATATAATATTGAAATCTACTCACATATAATAAATATGTTTAACTCACTGAAACAATTGTTTTGTACGAATATTTGTAGGATATGTCACTAGAAACACTGTACGCGAATCACGACGATTCAACACTGAACTGATACTTTGCTAAACTGAGACTAAAAGGACTTTTTCATTTATATAACAAAACCCAACGTATAATAGATAGTTACGGATTCTTTAGAAAATCCCATTTTCATTAGAAATTCAATGAATGCTGAAGGGGAGGCTGCCGATTATTCGAAGAAGGGTGTGTTGACTACCATATCTAATTGACTAGCCTATTGTGTAATTTTTACCAACGATGCGAATGCAATTCGTCCAAACGGTGCATTGATGATAAGGGTTTGGATGAATAATCAGAATATTAATTTTACAGAGGTTATTATTATTTTGATATCGAATATTTCTTCTCATGTTTATTTTTATATGGCGAGAGCATCGCTAGGACCATCTTCAATTCACATTCCCCTATTTCCTCACAGAACTGCTATACTTTGTTGATTCCATTGAGAACTTTGCCACATAACTCAATGCCGAGGTTGAATCTTTTTCACAGACATCTAGCGATTTCATCCTGAGCGAAGCAAACGTTCAGATCGTTTCGGAATGATGGGCGTCGTTTTCGTTAAAAAAAAGAACTCAAACTGTCAATAGTTGAATATCGATTGATTTGATCCAATACTGATTTGTATAATGTACATCGAAAACTGAAACAAAAAGAGAATTGTTAATATATTCCATTGATATTTTAATAATAATTTGACTTACGTGCAGAAATATTCCAATGAAGAACTATTAAATAATTTTTTTTTACTGAGGAAATATCTCTACATAAATCAGTATATACTAACGAAAAAAATATATATTTTTCTTCAATGAATTTGAATTCGTCAAGAGTACAGGATCTTGAACTAGACGATACTTGAGCACTTTGCCCCAAATATTTAATTGTACAGTGCTTCCCAAAAGTCCCTCCCCCCTCTTATTTTTGGAACGATTTTACATAAACAAGTGAAATTTGGAAACTGAATATTAAAGGTAGTAAACTTCCCTACTAGTGATGAAAGATGACGAAATCGTCAAAGATGACGTCACAAGGCCATTGTGACAATACTTTTAAATGGAACCCTACGGCAAGCGACACCTCTTTCAGAAGGTATCAAAAAACCTATTCAATGATTCTAATTTTGTTTGTGTTTATGGCAGTTTCAATGGCTCATTAGTAAACATTAAAATTTAAATTCCATTCAGTATGATATTAATTACAGATTTAAGAATCAGTATCTACTTGAAGAAATTGCTCGAAGTGACCTCCATTTAGTTCCTGACAGTGAAATATCCTATTTTCAAACTCTTTTCGTACTTTTGCAAATGTGTCTGCGGAAACAGCCTCACATTCTGCAACAACACGTTGTTTTAAAACGTCAATATTGTCAGGTTCAGTGGCGTAAACCTTCGATTCAAGGTACCCCCACAGAAAAACATCCAAAGGTGTGAGGTCCGGTGATCGAGCTGGCCATTCTGTTGAACTTCGTCGTCCAATCCATCTACCACGATACTCCTCATCCAAATACCGTCTCACTGGACCGTAATAGTGTGGAGGAGCACCATCCTGTTGGTATGTTATTTCCAAATTGCCGAATAATTCTGGATTATCTTCCAAAAATTCAAGTATTAACGGTTCTATTGCGTTCTGCAACAGCTCCAGATAAACCTCACCAGTTAAATAAGTATTTAAAAAAAGAGGCCCAACGATGTGGTTTTCCAGGATACCTGCCCAAACATTCACCTTCTGGAGAAATTGGGTATATGTTTCACGAAACAGGTGAGGATTTGCGTCACTCCAATACCTCACATTCTGTGTATTTACATTTCCATTCAGATAGAAAGTACTTTCGTTACTAAAACAAATTGTTTTGACATAGTCTGGCTGTTGGTTAATTTTAGTTTCCATATTTTCACAAAACTCTGGTCTTCGGTCTGGGTCGTCGTCTGAGAGTTGATGAACCATTTTTAATTTGTATGGATGAAATTTGTTTTTTTTCAACACCCTGTGTACTGTACTTCGACTGACTTCACAGGTAGATGCAACGTGAGTTGTTGAAGAAGTAGGATTAACTTTTACTTCTGCCAGTATATTAATTTTTTTCTCATCAGAAATTTGTGATCTGCCAGATCGTTTCGCATCATTAATACTACCCGTTGTTTCCAACTTACGAAGAAGCTCCCTTGAATAAGTCCTCGAAACGGAGCGATCGAGAAACCTCTCATTAAAAATGCGTTCTGCTGCATGAATATTTTTTCCAGTTTCACCAAGAATTAGGATCGCTGCTACTTTATCACCTAAAGCACGTACCATTTCGCTTCTTGAAGCACTTAAACGTTCGGCTCACAACAGTTTAACAAATTATTAAAATGTACAAAAATATTAAAACTATCAAAAGCTGCTGAAACAGTTGAACATTCGATCAACAATACACAAATTATTAAATGTACAAAAACTTGGACAATTACAAAAACGCCGAATTAGGGAGACTAACAAAAACGTCAGCTTATTTGACAACTATCCAGAGGCGGAGCTTGAATTAGGAATTTCAGTATTAACTGATTTAATTCATCACAGCTTTGCGTTTTTCAAAAGCGAGTTGCCAGAACTGCCATAAACACAAACAAAATTAGTATCACTGAATAGCTTTTGTCGATACCTTCTAAAAGAGGTGTCGCTTGCCGTAGGGTTCCATTTGAAATGATTGGTCCCAATGGCCTTGTCGTCATCTATCATCACTAGTAGGGAAGTTCACAACCTTTAATATTCAGTTTCCAAATTTCACTTGTTTATGTATAATCGTTCCAAAAATAAGAGGGAGGGGAGGACTTTCGAAAAGCACTGTATATTCGCCATGTGAAGTATTTATGCAATTGATGCTATCCAAATTGAATTGATCTGCAATACTTTTGGTTAGCCAAGATTTGAATAAAATATTTTTGTCATCACGTAATGTCATTAGAATTGATCTTCCAAACCGAGTGTTGGAAATTGTCAAATAAATTATACGGAACACTTGATTAATCGGAAACGATGACATTGTTCGTTGTTCTAAAATTAAAATTTTTTGGTTTCCTCCAATAATTGAGGAATTAATTTTTTCCAAATCTATTTTCGCAAGAGACAGTAAATTTATGAATATACGTTTCCACTGATCAAAAAATACACTCACTGAATTGACTTCTAGTTGATGTAGTTCTTTTGTCGACTATAATTCAACTTCTGATCAACAATGATTTCACACACACACACACACCTATACGTGACTGGGGTACAAAGCGAGGACCGTGGAATTTCAATAACGTTCCGAGGACCACATGAAGGAAACGTCTCAGAACAATCATTTTCATATCACGGACAATAAAATTTTACGTAGTTCACTAATATCATGATACACTCCGTCAAATCTCAAGAAAAACTATTTGTGTGTGGCTTCCGAGGACTCCGTAATGGCAATAGGTTCCGAGGACTCTCATGCGAGGACCTTTTTCGCGCCAATTTTTTGTCAATTTTTCTGTGTGTTGATGGGAGGACTTTGTGTGAATGCAAGTACTAAGGGTCGATGCGAGGACTGTGTATCTATACAAGGACAGTATGTCGTTACGAGGACTGTGTGTAGATGCGAGGATGGTGTATCCATGCGAGGACCTCTTTACCTATCTGTGTGTCGATGTAAGAACTTTGTGTCGATCCATGAACCTTTTTGGCGCCTTTCTATCAAACTTCCCGTGTGTCTGTGGAAGAACTGTGTGTCGATGCGAGGACTTCGAAATATTTAATTTTTTCCAGCCAGGTCAATATTTTTTAGTCATTAGTACTGAATTCTCGATTAACAAATTTTCAGCTTTGAGAAAGCAGAAAGCACCTGAATAACTTTTTTGCATTTTCAAAAATTCAGGGTGGCTTCCATAGCCAGGTCGTTTTTTTATTTCTTCAGTACTATATTCTCCATTCACACATTTTCAGCTATGACAAAAAAATCCTCAGTCGTTCCGACTCCTACCTCCCCAGCTAATATATTCTTCAGGGTTAAACACGATATTTGCTGCAAGCCTTATATTAACGATCATAGGTTGCAAAGCTGTTCTTGATTCACGTGATGTTTATGAAATTACAATTAACCTCCTGAGATAGTTGCTCAAACGCTTGTCATCGAACAATGATGATAATCATATGGATACAGATTTTAATTTTCTTATCATTTTTGGTGGAATAAAGAGCCATGATATGATAATAATAGTTGAGATTTGGCAGGAATAATTGTTGAGAACATGTTTCCATATATTTTTCCACCCAGATCTTATTCATCCTACTAGGAAAAAAAATATAATTTAACAATGATTTCTATAAATGTTCAATGGAGTTTCTACTAG
Source organism: Gonioctena quinquepunctata (assembly GCA_018342105.1). NCBI lineage: Eukaryota > Metazoa > Arthropoda > Insecta > Coleoptera > Chrysomelidae > Gonioctena > Gonioctena quinquepunctata. Next base: position 98,630 of record JAFIRS010003500.1, read on the forward strand.
AGTTGAAGAAATCAGAACTCGTTAACAAAGATTATGAATGATCTCAAAGTCCCTTTCCATTCGGCGCATAACCTGCAACACATGTGAGTTATCGATGTTTCTGGAAAATCGAAAATAAAACATTTCTGAAAATAAAAAGATTGTAACGGATTGAAAAACCAAAAGTTATTAGTATAAATGATTGATAGCGAAGCGATCACAACATAGGTTCCGAATATCGTGGGTTCAAATCCCACATATTTTTTCATGGGACTCCCAAAAACCCAATGTATACTCCATTGGGTTTTCCCTGATTATTTTTCGAAATAAAGTATATCTCAACTTCTCATTCCTTCATCATATATTGCAATTTTCGTCAGATGGTTTTTATTGCCACTGCATAACAGAAGGGAGAAATGATTGACTTTGAATCTGTTAGTCGTGAGGGGTTATCGTAGAAATGTATAGTGTATAACGAATAAGAAATTCTAGGCAGCCGCCTTCCGTTCATATCGCACTTACTCTTCGAAAACGCAAGTGTATTCTTCATTACATCAACATAGGATATAAACTAAAGGCAGATTAATGAAGTTAGCACTTCCACAAAGAAGAAAGCTTATTCAGCTCACAGAAAACGAAATAATTCAGTCGTTATATCTTGAAATAATTCTAATAAAAGGTTCAATAATACCCAGAAAAATCAATATATATTTCGAAGGAGTAGTTAGGAAAATACTCCACGATAATAAAAATTATGAATTTATCCAGGGAATGTACAGGAACAGTTGAGGTCAAGAGGGCACAAGCGACTAGATATGTAAATTGAATTAAAACAATTATATAAGTGCTAGCTGGTGCCCGCGACTTCTTCCGCGTAGAATTTTTATGGGCTTAAAAATGTTCAGATCAATGAGAAAACACAAATTTTTTTATAATTTGAATTGATTGTTGATAGATCCAGATTATCAATGGCGACTCTCTCAGAGTTCAGATGCGCTGTGAGATGATTTTACAGTACATGAAAACAAAGTATGGATGATCTTAATGATTGATACTATCTTTCCACTAGACTAATAACCTGCAGGATTATTGGAGATATCATTGTTTGTGAAAAATCGAAATAAAAAGCATTTCTGAAGAGAATATCTTATGGTAACTGATTCAAAGGATTGATAATCAATAGTATAAATAAATATGTGTTTGTATATAGCTTGGTAGCGAAGCGTTTATATTTCACTTATGGTTTTCAATTCATAGTACCTTGTAGTACATTCCTTGAATGACGATCTTGTCACAAGCCCCAAGAGATTTCCAGCAGTCTCAGTATTAAAGGTTTGGTTATATCGCTACAATGGGTTCACTGAAAAATCGGGCTGAGAAAATGGAGGATGAAAAGGTTATATATTGGAAACCAAATTTTCATATAGTTTGGTTTGAACTTCCTAAGTCGTTTAATAATAAGGTAGGCTCCGATCTTCGTTGGAGGGATCAAACTCCAGGAAAGTCCCTGAGTCTTTTCGGATGAAAATGCATAAATGAAGTTCGATTTGTATTTCTCATTACAATTAAATTGGAAAGGAATTAAAGGCAACCCCACCCATACATTGAATAGATAGCTTGTTGTGCCCTCAGAAAACAAAATAATTTAGACGTTGTACCGGGTTATTCACTATAAAATACCAATCCCTTATCATCGTTATTATTGCCTTAAGAAAAAAAAAGTTGTATGTAGGCATTGTGTGATTATGACTGAATTTTGATAAAATGCTATCAAAAATACACTAGCGCGAATACAAAACGCTATATGCATGTTTTACTGCACGTTTATTTTTGTTGTTTCGTATATAACAAGAAAACGAGGAAGTACAGCTAGATATATTGCTTCATTCCGAAGATAAGCCTATCCATATTAATTCGCGAATAGACTTTTTTTAAACATTGTATTTTTTTATTTGTTCGAAAATATGAACAGGATGTTCATAAAATCAGATGTGGAAACATCAGATGTAGTTCAATGTCTAGCGTGGCTTTACCCGGGGAAGTAGTTGTTTTCTGTTAGACATTCACAAAAAATTACTTAATTTTTATCCTGGATTTTTTCAATTCACAGAAAAATATTTCTATTCAATATTCAGTTGAGAATGTATCACTTTGTAATTGTTTTGTTTTTAAAAATTCTGATTCTAGTTTGAAAAATGTAGCCGATCAATTAGGTGAAACAAATAGAGAAAGCAGATAGTAAAACTGTTGGTTGCAGAATGTTTAGAAGTAAAATTGTTGGCCCTACATTTTATGATTATATATTAACAGGAGTTATATAGCAAGGAATGTTTAGGAAGCCGAGCTTACCAGTATGATTTGGATGCAAGATGGGGCAACCCCGCTTAGTGCCCTACCCGTTCAAAAACATTTGAATAATGTATTCCCAATATGGATAGGAAATAATGAAAGTATTATATGGCCACCTGAAGTCCAGATTTGATTCCTATGGATTCATTTTTCTAGGGATTTCTAAAAGACATTGTTAATGATAATAATATTGATAAGATTCAACTCATTAAAGACACGATTGCACTTGAAATAGGGAATCAATAATGAATGCACTTATAAATATACGAAGACGTTATCAATTATGCATTGATAATAATCGTGGACACATTGAACATATTTTATGAGTTATCATGTTATTTAAATATCCTAAATAAATTTTTGTTATCTATTTTTGTATAAATACTTGAACTTCTTCTTCCTCACTGTTAACCATTTTCATAATTACCATTAAAGAAATATCACTGAAAAAACATAATATAGTTGTCTTTTTCATAGCTTACTTTAAAAATGTCAACTTACATAGGATATATATTTACAGTAACAAATAATTTAACTAAGTTGTTGGAAGTTTAACAACTCAAAAACGGTATAAGATATGGGTAACATATGTTATATTTTTAAAATCAGGAAAAAAGAAAATTCCAAAAATTCAGTAATCTACAGAGTATCCCATTTAAAATTATTTTCCCCTGAAATCTGCATGCTACTTCTACACTTGTACACGGAAAACAATGGAAAAATTCATTTCATCACTAATTACCGGCAAAGTGGCGGCAAATGATTAGTCCTGTTTTCTTTCCGCGGATTTAATCAAAATTTCATATGAACTTCGATTTTTCTGTTGAACAACAATGGCAACAAATTTGATTTTTCCACAACTAATTAGCGGCAAATAAGCGTCAAATTATTAGCCCTGATAGTTTTCTTTCCACAGATTCTAGCAAAAAAGTTGATTCGCTAAGTACATATGACTCAGCGAAACTTCGGTTTTTTTGTTGAACAACAATAGCAAAATATTTGATTTTTCCACAACTAATTAGCGGCAAATTCTTAGCCCTGATAGTTTGCTTTCCGCGGATTCTAGCAAAAGTTGTTTCGCTGAGTTCATGTGAACAACAATAGCGACAAATTTGATTTTTCCACAACTAATTAGCGGCAAATAAGTAGCAAATTATTAACCCTAATATTAAGCTTTCCACGGATTCTACCAAAAGTTGTTTCGCTAAGTTCATATTATGAACTGAGCGAAACATAATTTTTTTGAACAACAATAGCGACAAATTTGATTTTTCCACAACTAATGAGCGGCCAATTAGCAGCAAATTATTAGCACTGATAGTATCATACTCGCCGAAAATTTACATTATGGACCTAATTTGATCCATATCCCCTAAAAGTGTACGGAAGTTAAATTCATTTCGGTATAGTTTCTCTTGAAGCGATGTACAAATGAAAAAGTTTGTACAATTGGCCTACTTTCTTGATCAATACAGCACATGCAGTAAGTGTGGTTGAATAAAATAAGAATAAAAAAAATGAGTCATTTGTACAATTGGCCTACTTTCTTCATCAATAAAGCACATGCAGTAAGTGTGGTTGAATGAAATAAAAATAAAAAAAAAATAAGTCAAACTTTTATACAAATGCACTGAGAAATGAAAATAGTTCTTGATTGTTTCAAATTCTATATTCGCGGCAAGCTTTTGAATCTGCTACTCACACCATAACCAGCAAATTATTTTTCATGGTATCTCTCCTCGGAAAACAGACTTCCAGAGCGAATTAATGAGATATTACGCTTTTTTATGTCATGTTTTGCAAAAGAACATTCCTAATTGTAGATAGATAGATATTTCCATTGTATATGAAATGATTACAATGTTTATCACAAGTGGTTGAGCTTAAACCTATCCGACAAAAGTGTTGATTGGTGATTCACAGCACAAAAAAGAGAAGAAAAAGAGATTTATTCATGAAGATAAGAGCAGGAACCTTATTCGTAACTAGATTGATCCAAGTGGAAAATACAGTGCGGCTGTTTATAGTCCCCACCTCTGTTAATTCTTGAACGGTTCGACGTAAAATAATGGGACACAAACCATTTTGAATGATCTCACCGATACTACTTTTTGAAGTGATAGAAATTGATTGCTCGATAGATGGCGTGGGGGCACATCAAAATTTCAAATAGCCAGGGGGGTCAAGTGGCACATCGTTGAAAAGATAATTCAATTCTCTTTTCAACCATCTAATGTTTTTCAATTTCATTGATACGTTTTTTCACAATAAGAATTTGAAAAGTCATTTTAATAAAAAACAAAACTATTATGTAGGATTTTCATTTACTGAGAATATAGAGCAAAATTGTTGTCAATCGTGCCACTCGTGTTTCCCCCCTCCCTACCTACCTACCATTCAATACTAAATACATCATTTATATATTGGTAGGTCTTGAACATCGACAAAATAATCCAATTTCATATCAGTCCTTTCTAGGTAATTGCTTGATTATAAGTTAACCAAATCCAATAAATGGTACCCGTTATGATTATGGACATTAAAAATGAATTAATGGGGTTTCATTTGGGTTGGAAATTGGATTGCTGTATGGATTCAAAATCTGTACCTAATTAAGCTTTGAAACGAACCCGAAAATTAAAAATTATTTTAGTCATGAATCTTCCCCTATTGACCGTATTTCGTGTTACTCGTCGCAATTGTTACTCTGTAGAGCAACCATGGTTGGAAATGAAATTGAATTACCTTTTCAATGATGTGCAACTCGACCACTATGCCTTTCGAAATTTTCAAGTTGATGTGCGCCAGCGCCGCCTGTCGAATAATTGCAATGCATCTCTTTCAGAAAGTAGGATCGGTGATACCAATCAAAATATTTTCTGTCCCATTGTTCCACATCTAACCATTCAAAAGTTATTGAGATAAGGGTGCCATTGAGATCCGCACTTATAATTGTCATTTCAAATGTATATTGTGAAAAAACGTATTAACAAAATTCAAAAAAAATATAATGGTTCTAAAGAAAATTGAATTATATTTTCAACGATGTGCCACTTGACCCCCATGCTATTTGAAATTTTCAAGTTGATGTGCGTCATCTATCGAGCAATCACAATGTCTTTTATTTCAAAAAGTAGTATCGGTAATGCCATTCAGAACTGTTTGTGTCCCATTGTTCTACGTCAAACCGTTCAAAAGTTAATAGGGGAAGGGACTATAAAGTCGAACTGTATAGACAGAAAAAGAAGAAGACAATTAAAGATGGATAAAATTAGGCAAATTTATTAAGCACTGTAAGACAAGTATTGAACAGTTATCAATGACTCACAAGCTCTATTCATTGATAATAAATGATCTTAATTCAAGCATGTTCGTTAATACCAAATGCTTTAAATAGGTGAGCGAGCCATAATTAAGGAGATATATTAAATCGTTTATGTTACTTATTTCTTGAATCATGTTTGAGACTCTTACACCTTCATATATAGGACACTCGAATAGAATATGATCGGTGGATTCATTTCTTCCCATGTTGCACATCGTGCATAGTTCTCCAGTGTTGATGAAATAGTTCGAACCGCTGATTCTAAATTTCAGACGTTTCTTGCTACATGTTCTCAGCTGTGCTAAGATTCTTACTTATTGTATTGGAAGTGAAATAGTTCTATGTGTTTATTCGTAGGGAGAGATTTCGAAAAATATAGGAATATGTAGATGAACCTAATCTATGCAAGTCATCATTCAGGAGTTTATCTTTGAAAGCGGTTAATATTGATTTCGACATTTGTTTCGAGGTACTCTCCAAAAAATCTTTCCACTTAGCTACATTGACACTACTCTTTGACTTGCAGAAGCCAGTTGTATTTGGGGTCAACGTTCTCTAAAGCGATGAGCCTTTGGAAACATATTTTTGGTAGCCTGGAACTATCTAGAGTTTCCAAATGATTGTTCCTAATTGTATGTAAACTATATTTACAAGCTTTTATTCAACTTCAAATGGGTGTGTGTCTGTATGTTTACAAATTTTACACAGAATGAAAGGATAAAAAGACGGAGAGCTCTTCATTGGAGGATATTTGTGCAAAAAATACAAATATAATTTTGAATTCAGATTCGATATTCAATCGAGAAAGTTTTTTCTCGAAATACATAAATGAAAAATGTGTGATATTACATTTATTCGCTCTGGAAGTGTAATTCTTGAGGTGAATTATAATTGTGGTCGTAGAAAAAGTATATTGTACGACCGACAAACATGGTAATTTTTTTTTACCTGCCTAACGATAACATATGTTTAGTGCAATTTCCTGTACAACATTAATTCTCAAAAGATAAAGTGAAAAGTGAGCCTTCCACACATTGATTATTCTCCTTTCTCATGGAAATTCTCACGCATGGGTCAAGGATAGCACAGAACTTCATAAATACCTCTAATTTATCAAACATCTTCATCAGATATAGTGTCCTCTCAACGCTATCGGCAGGCATTGCGAGTGTTCGTTTTTGAATTCTTGAATTTGATTGGCTACAACAAACACACACTTTGTGTGTCAGAGGTCCTCACATGAAATGACAGAATTGGGTGCGAGTGTGTCCTCGAATCGATTGATGCGACCCTAGCGGAGTGTCTAGTGAACTGAGCTCCCGTAGTAGTATATTCATGGGAGGACATGGTCGATTTTTGATGCAAAGGTACGTTCGGAGAGGAAATTACCCGTAGAATACGAAAATGAAGTCAGAATTATGCGAGGACTTGGTGTGGGTCCTCGTATGCAAAAATGTCCTCGCTACCTTATTGCTGCTACGGACGAATGTCCTCGCATGCCTACAAAAACCAACTCATTTATAAGGAACAAATCCTCCACCACACACATGAGTGTCATCGAAGAAGACATTCCAACTAACTTTGCAACACAAAAAGAGTCCAGGTTGAATTGAAAATGTTTTCTCATTTTCCAAATCTCCAAAGCTTTAATCTATACGGAAGGTCTCTCACAAACAAGGTCAACATGCAAGTTACACACACGAAAATCAATATGTGCTCGACCTCTCTCACTTGATTGGATTTCATAATGCACACACCGGAGTAGTGGATGAATGCCACGGAAAATCCTCTCTGACACATCTTTTGCAAACCCCCTTGATAAATCATCTCGATGAGGGTGGCTGCATAAAAAATAGACCTGTGACGTTGATGGCCATGCATCGCACTCTCTGCTCATGCACAATGAAATAAAGGCCCTTACTCATCGACAAGAGTTACGATGAGGGTCAAATGGGTGATGAGCCCCTCTTGCGCATCTTGTGCCCACCCGATGGTCATACAAATACCCAACACCACAGGGACACTGGCCAAGGTCAAGGTCAAGTTTAAATGTGGAGAGCCAAACACCAAACACAAAACTGGAATGTATTTTCCTCATTACAATACAATATACATGTTTTTCTTTCGAAAAGAAACTAGGGTATCAACAATATCGGTAACATATACATTGTCATATTCCACTAACACTGTTTGTACTTCATTTTTCAGTTTACAATTTGAATCAGCGAAACAAAAATGAAAAAAATAGCTTTGAAACAAACATTTGTAACTGAACTTGGGCATTTGTTTTGTAATTTCTCCATCTTTTAGGTGCAGGCTTCATCTTCATCCCATGTAATAATAATCGGTAAATATATATATATATATATATATATATATATATATTTTTCTTCAGTTTCTTGACCACATATATATTTTCTTCAATTTCTTGGAATAAAGGTCTGATTCAGTCTATTCATATAATTTCTCTTAACTACGTTTCGACATGGTATTTGTCATCTTCAGGTTGAACTAAAATTAAAGATATGTTTGAGTTTGAGACATATTTTACACAATATTGAAATTTATGCACTAAATTAATTATTTAACAACATATGGTTCGAAATATAACACGTTATTTAACTCAATATAAAAATATCTGTAACATTTATGAGTATTCACTTACAAATTATATTATTTGAATTGTGCGTTCGCATCGTACGGACGTTTTTGTAGATGTCTGACTTGGACGAAGTTAACAGGAATGGTCTGCTTATCTTTCATGCATTTTTTCCCTCTTCATAAGTAGGTGCACCAGATTGTTTATATTGAGTTCTAGTATATGGGCCGGACTGTATTTTTTGGCAGCATGTAAAGATCAGTTTTCATTATTATTACTGAACCAAAGTTAAAAAAGGTTGTTATAAATCTGGCTTAAGTTTTTTATATCATTTCTATTGTTAATGCTATTGGGGTCTTTTTTGATATGTATCATTTCAAGGAATGTTCTTACTCTTGGATTCCTTTCTTTGGTCAAAATTTCAACGTTGTTAGTGTCAAACTTATGTTGATTTTTTTTTCGTGTTTGGATAAGGCTGTAATGTCGGTTTTTGAGTATTTGTGGGCTTGTACTCGTTTCTGCAAATATTGTTTTGTTTGACCTATATAGGTACTTTGACAGTCTTTACACGGTATTCTATATACTGTATGAGTTTGTTTGTTTTTTGGTATTCCTGGTTTTAATTTTGAATAAATGGTTTTTTTTTTTTTTTTTTTTTCCTTTTTTTTAATTTTTTTGTTGTTGTTTTTTTAACTTTTTTTTATTATTTTTATTGTAGGTCGCATGTATTCGCTTTTTTATTGTTTTTTCCGCAAAGTGGCTGGGGTAATTATTTTCTTTCAATATATTCTTGATTATTTCTATATTATTTTTCCTGAATTTTGGGTGAGCAAGCTTTATAGCTGTCAGTTAAATTTTGAATAACATTTTTTTTTGTAACTAAGGGGTGCGTTTGACAAATAGTTTGTGTAACGATTTGATGCATTTGGTTCAATAACCAGTTTGTGAAAATTTTTCCAGTATTGTCGTGTATTATTGTTGTGTCGAGAAAGTTTATTTGTTTTTCTATTTCTTTTTCTATTGTAAATTTCAATCTAGGATGATATTTATTAAATTTTTCTAGAATTTCATCAACTTTGTCAGAAGGAACACAGGTTAAACAATCGTAGACGTAGACGAGAATTTCGACACAAATAAATAGGAGAAAACAAGATTACCTTTTCTGTACTCCACATAAAACTGTTTCCGAGCTGATTTCTGGGGATTTGTATGGTTCTTTTTGAAATGGTGAGTTCCTGAGAGGAGTGGATGAAACAGGAATTCAGATTATGCCACGTATTGCATCAGCGACAGTTCCAGCTCCAGGTATAAACTCTTTTAGTGCACATCACAAACTGAATCACTTCACAACGTAACTCGTATATCTGGAGAACTCTATTTTATTTTGGTATTGAACTATAAAAGAATTCTTCCAACCCAACTGAAAGATAGTGAGGTTATGTTCAAAATATCCATTCACTGTTTTTCATTATTTTATATGAAAATTTGTCAAATGATCATAGTATAAGTTATCTATCTCAGGCCAGGTTAATATAAGTTTTCCTGAATAAAGGAAATAATTGTTTTTGATAGTTTTTGGTTTATTTTCCACAATGATATGCTGATATTTCACCTATAAACACTGAAGGGAAATAATTCGAATGACATCAAGACAAGGCAGTGGCTCTATTGCCAGTACCGGCCTCTGAGACGAAGGCGTACCAACTGAGTTTAGTCGTGGTAAGAAAGGGTAATAACAATTGGCAACAACGTAGCGAGAAAACAGTGACGGTAGCTAGCAATTATTATTTCATAACAATATATTATACAGGGCGAAAATAATTATCATAACAAATCTTTATAACAAAACTCTACCTATTATAATAATTGTTGCCAAATAAAGAGCAATAAAAATTAATAACAAAGATCATTTCATAACATTTGGCTCACAACGAAGAGCGAAAATAATTAGCTATCAACATTTCATAACAATTAGCTATTATCATGAAAGATAAGTGCCATGTGAAGTGGAATGAATAGAAAAATCGAATAAAACGGTTTTCTTCACATAAAGGATTCAATATAAATTTGAACCAGAAAATGGTAGATCTCAGGTGAAAAACAACTACTTTCCTGGCAAATACCACGCAGAACGTTGAATGATATTCACCTGAAAATCCATGCATACTTCCATATAATATCAATGGACATTGAATGCAAATGTTTCTTTCTGATAAGCTCGATTATGTTTAATTTATGTCGTGTTCACCTAACAATCCGCATACCGGTTTCAGGCTTCTTGGCCCTCATCAGTACGGAGTAGTCAACCAGCCAAAGGTCCAAAGAACTCTGGCTGAAGTGAGACACAACGTAAACTAACCATCATCGAGTTTGTAACACCTATAGGTACGCCGGAAAAGATAAACTTTAACTGGCGGTACCTAGTGACAGAAAGAAACACTCCGAAAAATCTCCCACCTCGATAGGTTTCTAAATAAAAGATTCCTTCTCAGTAGGAGTGGCAAGCCCGTCTAGCATATAGTGAAAGATAAGTGCCATGTGAAGTGGAATGAATAGAAAAATCGAATAAAACGGTTTTCTTCACATAAAGGATTCAATATAAAATTGAACCAGAAAATGGTAGATCTCAGGTGAAAAAACATAATCGAGCTTATCAGAAAGAAACATTTGCATTCAATGTCCGTTGATATTATATGGAAGTATGCATGGATTTTCAGGTGAATATCATTCAACGTTCTGCGTGGTATTTGCCAGGAAAGTAGTTGTTTTTCACCTGAGATCTACCATTTTCTGGTTCAATTTTATATTGAATCCTTTATGTGAAGAAAACTGTTTTATTCGATTTTTCTATTTTTTCTAGCTATTATCATATCACAATATAACAATTGGCTTCCCATCGCGTAGCTGAATTCTTATTTCATTGTAGAGGTATATCGAAATCAAAATATATATAATATATATATATATACATATATATATATATATATATATATATATATATATATATATATATATGTTATGTAGAAATTTGAGTCATACTGAACTTCTTTAATAACTTTAATAACATCGAAAGTTATGTTAAATTACACCCGCAAGGCAAATGGGGCCTAAAACTCCCGCTCCGTGTAGTAGTATGCAGTTCATAATGGCTGCTTTCTCAGGGGCGTCGAGAAAAATGTAAAACAAAATATCACAACTTATTCCAAATGGGTAAACAGCATCAGTGGTTATCAAAAAGACACAAAACTATCTCAAATCTAATTGTTGAAACTTTGATTTCAGGAAGGGGCAAAAGTGATTCGATACGTTATCAAAGGAAGTATAATGTATATGAAAAACTAACAAGCGCTCGTTCACCTTTCTCGCCCCTCTATAATTTGAAAACGTATAAAAATAATATGAATAATTTTTATGAGGAATGGCCTAGCGAGGGACACCTAATTTATAGAACCAAATAATGTGGAAATTTATCAGACTAATGATAACGCCAAAGGAAGTATAAAGCGCTGACGCATACTTCCGATACACAGGGTCGTTATTAGGGGGGAAGCTGGTCCATCCAGTGAAAGAAACAATCAATATTTGTCATTTATACTCCACCTACTTCAATAACCGTAACATGTCCACAAGGATAGTTGAAAATTCAAATAGTGTTCGAAATAGATAGCAAATTTCTAAAGCGGATTCTTTTGTTATCATTGAAAGAGTCTAATTTGTTTTCCTATCTTGTATTTTCTATTGAATATTGAAAATGTTATATGGAATTTGATGAGATAAATAAGTTCAACCTTTTTGTAAACCCTTCTAGGACTAATGAAAAATATATCAAATGATAACTCAAGAATCGGATATTTTATTTTCTATATTTCTTATAATAATTCAGTTTGAGATAGAAATATTGGGTCCTAAGGAAATGCAAGTGTTTTTTTTTGTCGATTAATAAGCATTGTCACAAATGTATTTTCTGAATATTTTTGTTATTTACGTAAAACTGTTTTGGTGATATTGGTTATTAAATCATTGTAGGCAGTGTTGAATATGACAACAATTCCTGGAAATTTCCATATTCAATGTTCAAGAGGGGAAAAGGGGTATCTCATTAAAACTTCGATTTCTCATCAACTTGATTTTTGCTTTCGACCACTTCGCGATCAATCGCCAGTGAAATAATTTCCAGATATTTCGAATTGAAATCGAGTAATTCATACTATTTAATTATTTCGCTACCTAATATACAGGGTGTCCCACACTCGATGGCCTATCAGACGTTTCTGGAGAACGGGACACAGGATAATTTTGAAAATTTGGTTTCATGGGTAATTAGTTCTGCTCTATCGATCTAAAATATTTTCTGCGCTGCGGCGTTGCCGCTTATATTGAAAAGTAGCGTCAACTTTGATCTTTTAAATGAGACACCCAGTATTTTTTGCTTTGCTATTGCGTTCCGATCATTTTCGTATGATACTTCCCTATACCTATCTCAAGCGGTTTTCGAGAAATTCATTGATATCCTGATTTTTTGGGCAAAACACAGCTTCAACTAAATGTTTATTACTGCGGTATTTGGACTCCAACAAGGCTGAAATTTTGGGTGCAGTTTACCAATGTTCTGTGCATTAGTTATGTTTGAAGGAATTCGTTCTCCAGTATATAGGGTCGTTAAAAATTTGATTTTTTCGATGGATACAAAAATGATGGAAAGTACATTTAAAAAAAAGGAATACCCTGTTTATTATTGCATATCTTGAAAAACAATTAAAGTTCCTTCCGAATGATGTATCATGATTCTATACCTAAATAGTCTGGTTTATAAAAGCAAGTTTCTATAAAAAATTCAAATATCTGCATTTGAATATGTATTATTATCCATTTAGACAGAAACACCATGAAAATCACTGCTTGTCAAACTGAAAGATTGTCTTGCTCTTTTCTGGTAACGACACAGTACTACCATTTCCATTTTCCAGTATAACAAATCGAAATAGGTAATATTACCCAATTGAAATGATCTGATTGAGAAATCAAATCAATCTGTAATGATTCGCTTAAAAATTTCCATACTTTTGGAGATACAGCTGAAACTTGTTTTTTCATAACTCTCAGATGAAGCAATTCACTTTTAGCAAAGATTGATTAAAAAAATATCTCAGGAAAACTTGGAAATAGGTTTGAGTCATATTCGAAAAAACGTCATTATTTTTTTGATCATCCTGTATATATCATTTCAGTTTCTACTCCCTAATCTGACTTTTGTTTTCGAGTATAACTCATTTTTTTTTAAATTAATCTATGCCAAAACTGAATTGCATCTGAGAGTTAGAGAAAAATTCAAGTTCCAGCTGAATCTTTCGTTCCGCACATATGCGACCAATAATCTAGAGGCGGCCCTGTATGCATATTGGATAATTTCCATTTCACGTTGCATTTATTATAATACTTTTCACTTTTAAAACTTATATCGAATTTTTTGCCGTGTTGATAAACCCGATTTGATGACTGAGCATAAGTAGCCAGGCTTCAATTATTTATATTCGTCATTGCTGTACATAAAATATAAAAATAATAATAGACAAATAAAGTTAGATCTTCTTTGAATCCCACCTTCGGATTCTCACCACATTTCTAGTAAATCAAACATTTTATAGCTAAGTCCATCTCTGTCTGGTTCAACCCTAGAAAAGAATCACAACGTCCGCCTTCAAAATGTGTATTCTTCGTTTCGGCGGACATCTGGATATTTAACAGCATCTCAGCGTTTGCTCTGCAAGCAGCATCTGTGCGTACTTAGTATAGTGTAGTTCAGTAGTGTACCAGTCCCAACGCGACTGAGTGGCTGATGCGCGATTGTCCACTCATGAATAGGGCCGTTTAGAGATATTTTCACTCGAATGGTCTGTTTCTTCTTCGTATCGATTTTTAAAATCTCATGAATGTCTTCTTGAGGATTGCATTGTTCGAGTAGTACAGTTGTGGCGTACGGTATTTTGTGAACTCTCAAAATGTGGATTTTAGCGGGTTTAAGTGTGGTGTTGTTTTTTTCTTGCTGTAATTGTCAGCAGACTCCTATGGTAGGGAATAAAGGAACCAGGTGTTATGACAGTTTCAATAGACCTCAGGTAAATTTAATTTCGAAAAGATATGGGACTAACATTATTATGATAATTCTCCTCTCGCAAGTTCTATAACACGATGAGATAATTTTACATGTTTCACATATGTTTGAGGCAGATGTAAAACAGTTTTTTGTCGGCTACCAAAATAGATCACATTTCACCAGGGGTGTTGATTTACTCGGATGATAATTATGAATTAGAGGAAATGTTTGAGTAAAAATTAAAATTCCTTCGAACTTTTCTCCTCATAGTTATTGCTATGTGAACAAGATTTCAACAAAATTATTGTTGGTAAAACAGCATCTAATCGGGGTAGGTATTTATTTTGCGCTAAATAAAGATGGAAAAGTTATTGACAAAATATAATGTATTTATTCCTTCATCACTTCATCGTATAGACTAAAGAACGCGTTGAAAAAAATTAGTTATTTAAGATTATTTGCTTTTCTTAAAAAGCTATGTCCCCGAGCTTCTGTAGCCTTATGACACAGAACTTTCTGTAGTCTACTGTAAAGCGAAGTTCAACTCTTTAACAGCCGTTTCATGCTTAACTTGGGTGGAAGGGTAATATCTACAATTTCTTCGCCATTATAAGCTGTCAAGACCTTCATCCATAAATTTTTGCATCACCGTTAATCCAATCGACAGCTTCAACTAGCACATATGCAGGAACCTCAATATACTGTATAGTTATTTTTCCCAAGCATTGTGAAGTTGACATACAGTTTTCAAATTGAAATGATGAAATGAAGTTTCGACTGCGGAGTTGAAGGTTATACGAAAATAAAAATGTTTGTATTTTTCAATGAAAATATGTTCTTTTTTCTTTTGACACGATTGGTTTGCGCGATTGATGGAAATTTTAGAATCAATGAACAAATTCTGGAATCTACCTTTCCGATTAGACGCGCGATCGATTTTTCGTTGGTATTTTGCATTGCACAAAGCGAATAAATATAACCTTTCTATCAACAGTTTTTTATTCTCGTATTTTTGCGAGAATTTCGTCCTCTGTTGGTTAAAATTACACTTAAGGTAGTACCGCCACGAGACAGTTGAAGTAGGAAATTACGTATTGTTCAACATGTGAACAACACCTCTATAAAATTTTAACAAGTTTCACCATCTCGAACCCAAAATATATATATAATTGAAGTTGACTCAATTAACACGTAACAAATGGACCATGCAAAGGCAAACATCACATTATAAATTCTACCGTTACTACTAAAATCAAGAAGTTTATGAAAACCAAGGAGGAGCTACAACAGGATATCACAGATATTGTGAAAAAAAATCAAACTGATTGACCATCTAGTTTGACAGATATAATCAAAACTACTCTCGTTATTCAAAATAGTCCACGGGGAAGCGCACAGCCTAAAGGGGGGTCGTAGAGAAATGCGGACTGTGTCAGGGGACTTTTTAAAGAAGGACGGGGGACCATTTGGGGGTCTGAACGCGAAAAAAAAACTCCTTCTCCTAGTTGACCCCATCGATTTTAACGATACCCCCCTCCCCTTCCCCCAAAAAAAAAAAGTTCAAAAAGAGTAATACAAAAAAGTCCATTGAAGTTTTATCGAAAAACGATAATTTTTTCCATGATTTCTAGTGAGGAGGGAGGGGGGGCGGGGGCGGGTCTGATTTTTTTTGCTGCGCTTTTCGGAGATATCAATTTTTTGAGTCGTCGACTTTCTATAACGAAGAAATTTTCTAGAGTCGACTAAGAAGGCAAGTGCCACCCTTCACAAAAAAAACTTTTTTCGCGTTTCAAATCGAAAAGTCCTTTGGAATTTTTCGATTTTGTCGAAAATAATTTCCTAATTCAACTGTCTCGTGGCGGAACTACCTTAAAAGACATTTACGAAAGGAATAGCGTTCTGGTTCACTGGCTGACTCAAGGTATTAGTATTTTTACTCAGGAATTTTGTCGATTTTTTTCGTTAAAACTAATCTGTTCTCTATCGTTCAGTAATTAGACTATCAATTAGAAGCATACTCGTGAAATGGAACATTCATCAAACAAACCCCTATAAAGTTAGCAAAGTTAGCAAAATTGATAAAACCTATGCCAATATTTGTCGTGAGAACAAAAAATGTGTCGCAAGTTTAGTTTTTTTATATGGTGGTGGTGGTAACATGATGTCAAGTTAGCACTGCCACTACAATAAATTTTTAAGTGAAATTTCAAAAATATTTTTTTTTAATTTGTCGTATATTGGTCGAAATCAATTTAACATAATAAAACTGCACCAAAATATATTTTAGAGCAAATATACACTTTTTACCCGACTGCGCGACGCAAAGGAGGGCAATGTGTTTATCATGTATGTATGTTTGTTCTTTGTGGCGCTCTAGGAACCAAACGAGTGGGCCGATTCTGAAGATTCTTAGGTCAATCGAATTGTCTTGATCTTGCGAGTGTCACCAAACATGACAGTAATCAAAATTCAATATGGCGACAACCAGACGCCTCATTGTGAATAAAGACATGACACGAATAATCAAAATTCAATATGGCGGCAACCGGACGCCATATTGAGACAAAATTCAATATGGCGACAACCAGACGCCATATTGTAAAAAATCCTAACTAAGAAGTGTAAAATGAAAAAAGTTGATTTAAAAATAAAAAAACTTGACTGCGTAAAAAGTGAATTTGAAAAAAGGTGGGAACAAGATGACCAGAAAATATTGTCAGAAAATTATGTTTTAAGAGGTTAACTATTAAACTTAATACTGTGAACAATCTCACGCAGTCGGAGGAAATAATATATCTTCATTTTGAATTAAAGAAGATGCGTGAGTATTAAGTTTGATAGTTAACCTCTTTAAAGATAATTTTCTGTGGTCATCTTGTTTCCATCTTTTTTAAAGTTCACTGTTTACACAGTCGGGTTTTTTATTTTTATATTAGTAGTTTTTTTTTCCTGGTATCCGTGAAAATTTCGATTTTTCGGCACCATTGCATTCATAAGTGAAGTGTATATCCGATTCATGCATTTTACTTCGATAGACGAAATATGTTTGTCTTGCAATTTAAAATTCGAATTTTTTTAATTTTTTTCCTATTCTATTCTGAAATTCCATTTCTTCAACAATGCTCACTGTATATCAGTTGAACCGAGAACAAACACACGAAAACAATTGTCCAATGACCAAAAAATACTTGTGCATTTGTTTGACAATATGAACAGGGTATTCTTAAATCAGATGTGGAATCATCTGCGACTCAAATATAAACTTCATCTCATCTCAAAAGAAAACATCTGAAAGTGAAAATTTGCATTTTTATTCTGATTGTTATTTGACTTTCTATTCCAGTCATAATTGATAATTCATATAGATTAGAAATCATCTGTAACATTGATGCAAGACTGGCATCACATTCACTAGGTCTTTAATATATTTTTGTCGACGATTTCAATTAACAGAAAACAATGTCTGATCAATATTCAATCGAGAATGTTTCCCTTTTCAACATAATTGTGTAGTTTATGAATTCCCTGAGGCAAAATAACGACGCACATTTTTTTCTTAGGAATGGCTGCGCTAATTTGAATAAAAGTTAGCAATGCCATTACAGCAAATTGACGAATGTGAGTCGAATATCAACGGGTGTGAGTTAGCCACATCCACAAGTACACTGAGAAAAATAAAATCTCGATTATTATCTTTTCTCTTTTTCAATTTTGTCACATGTATTCCTATTCATTTAGGGGCGAGAATACACTGAATTTTCCATTTTCAACTGAAGAGTGAAAATTCGATCAAACTGATGAATAAGTTCGATTTGAAAGTTGGTGAAGTTATTCGAAAAAAATTCACAGAGGCCACAAACGGCTTCGTACACATTACTACTTGTAATATGTTATTGTTATTGATATTTTCTTCATAACTGATGGGACGCCAGAATTGGCCAAGACATGGAGAGGGGTGAATATGGGGCTTAATATATTTTAAAAATCCACAAAGAAGACAAATGGCTTTGTACACCTTTTTGCTTCAATATGTTATTGTTATCGGTATTTTCTTCATCACTGATAAGATGCCAGAATTTTCCAGGCTGTCAAAGGGGCAAAGAAAATGTTCAAAGCCATTTGTAGCATCTGTGAATTTTCAAAATATATCAACCCCCATTTCACCCCATTTGACGGCCTGGCAAATTCTGGCGTCTCATCATTGATGAAGAGAAGACTAGTAACAGTAGGATATTACAAGGAGAAAGGTGTACAGTTCCATTTGTGGCCTCTGTAAATTTTTAAATTATATGAACCCTCCCGTCACCCCCATTGACGGCCTGGCAAATAATAGACCAATAATGTATTATAAGCACAAAGGTGTACAAAGCCATTTGTAGCCTCTGTGCATTTTCAAATTATAGCAATCTACATTTCCATCCCCTTTGTCTCATCGGTGATGAAGAAAAGACTGAGTACAATAATATATTACGAGCAGAAATGTGTACAAAGCCTCTGGGAATTTTTTAAAATAACTTCACCACCATTCCACTGTCTCAAATCGAACTAATTCATCAATCTGATCGAATTTTCACTCTTCAGTTGAAACTGGAAATCTCAGTGCATTCGCGCCCCTCAATAAATAAAAGTCCATGTGAAAAAACTGAAAAAGTGTACTTGTGGATGTAGGTAACTTCACACCCGTGAATATAAAATATATTTTAATCTAAACTTGTCGAAATCCATTCAACATAATAAATATACACTGATCTATATTTTTAATCATACCTGCATCATAATCCTTGTTTTATGAACTAAAAAGCGTGCGAAATCTCAAGCTTGAAACACGCCGTGTTTTAAAGGAAAAAGCTTGCGAAATATCAAGATTGAAACACGCCGTGTTTTAAAAGTTGCTAGGTAACAAAAGTCGAACTTTTTATTTATGTGTCAAATTACATCAGAAATATAAAACAACTATTACAAGTAAATGTTGAATGTACAATTATGATTATTTGGTATTTGAATATCACTTGTCATTATCCTGATCTAAAATTCATTTCCAGCATTGTTATTGAAGTTATGATTGCAACGTTGAGGGCACTCCGCTACGCGTCGTGCCTTCAAACTCGTTGCGCGTGCTTTAAAGGCTGACTTGTATCATAATATACTATTTTCTACGACCGTACGTTTTCACCCACTTTCCCGCACGCCTTTCAGTTTTGAAAGTGTCACTTTCCCGTACTAGTGCGGGAAAATGAAGATATGTCAATTTCAACGTTTTTATATACATTTCATTGATTTTACCTGTAGTTATTACTATTCTTACTAATTAAGATTTGAATATTTAATCCAACCTACTTTTTCTTGTTTCTCTATTCTCTATACATTTTTTATAAATAAATCCACATAACAATTGAACTGAGCTGTGTCAGGTGGTTTGGTATGACGAATAAATATTTGCTATGATAACCAAGGTATGTCATCAAGACGTCAAAGTTTTAAGTCGAAGCGTCGTCAACGTGACATATGGTAACATGCCGGCAGAGATCGCTACCTATTTACGCCTACCTAACCCAGAACGTTACACAGATCACAGTTTCAGACATTCCTCGGCAACGTTTCTAGCAGATTCAGGCGAAGGGATAACCAACATAAAACATCTTGGAGGCTGGAAGTCAACTGCTGTTGCTGAAGGTTACTTGGAGGACTCCGAAGAATAGAAGAAAACCATCTCAAATAAAATTATTCCATGTACTAACAACTGGCAACCGATGCCGTCTCCGTCATCTTCATGCACTTTGCAATCTACGAGTGTTACTCTAAACAGCCAGTAACCACAAACTCATTTGCAGAATGCAACAAATTGTATTTTTGACATTAGTATTCATAATAATTAGAAGATTTTCGTTTGAAGTTTTGTATGTTGAAATAATATATATATATATATATATATAATCGCAATTATTGGGAAAATAACTATTTATTATGTTAAATGTTTTTCAACAATTTTAATAACAATATTTTTGAAATTCGACTGACCAGTGCTAACTATCAGGCACAACTTTCTTTTATTCAACAATTATTGGTATAGGTTTGATCGATTTTTAGGCAAGTAGCATTGTATTATGATCGATTTTTCTTTGAGAGATAAAGTTTTGTGAATGCTGACTGTGCTGGTTGTGAGGCGCCATTTCATCATAAATCAACTGCTGTTGAGACGATGTGTTACCGTCGGTTATCCCTTCGAGCCCGGATTAACTTGAATTGGAACAATTAATATTTTTTTGCAAAAACTGCACTCAATAGACCTAAATGATAATTAAACAGAACATTGTATCAATTTTTTTTAATTAAAAGTATACAGAAAATGGTGGTCTACGTGGGGAACCACCAGGCCAGATGGGTCTTAATTTTTCGAATAAAACAGGGGAAAACAATTTCGGTTTTCCTGCAAACATAAAGCTACCTTACAGGTTGCACTACTCCACCTTGTTCGTTTTGGGCCAAAAGTGCAGCACTAAAAGTAGTGCTGCAAAAGTGGCATCGTCGTTTGGTGGTAGCTTGAGGCATACGTGCAACTTTATCGTATCGAGTTTCCGGTAAAACATTTTTTTATACATCAGGAATTAAATTAATCAAAAGAACTTCATCAGAATCCACCGAACATGCATCATCATCAGAAATCTGGGTCTAAATTATTTACAGGAGGAAGTACCTACCTCATCATTTCGATGTGAATGTTCTTTTTCTTCACTTTCTTCAGGAATGATTGTTGGTATCCGAATACTTAGACAATCCTGAATATTCTCCACGCCAGAATCTGTATTCTTCACGTCAGAATTTGTCTCCCAAATCAGATTCAATATCCGAAGGTATTTTCTCAATGAGATTATCAAATTCATCAAAGGTTATATTCTCAAGTTGATTGAAAGTCCATCTAGTTTGCTCGGTTTATTATCTCAAATAAATTACTACATTCAATTCTCCGTCATTACCCAATAGAAATAAAATATCTAAAAAATTTGACAATAGTGGCCTAGAGGTCCCTAGAAGGACCACCCACTTATTTAGATTTTTCATGAAAACTTCACATGGTAACGAACATTATAAGAAGATAATATATTATATTCCGTCAATAATTTACAACTCACCTGTCATTATTTCCAGAATTCAGAGAACTATTCAAATAACTTGTTAGAACTTGACACAACGATACGCTAGATATTTCGGACGGTAATGGCGCTATAATGTTATTAACTCTTGTATTTCGGTATCTGAAGGACAGATGGCGTTGATTATCAACACTAATCGATAATCGAGTTTTCTGATGATCTACAAGTTCTATGAAGAACGCATGTGCAAGTTTGATAGGTGGTCCTTGAGAGGTACCACTAGGACGCAAAGTGATATACTAAAACTGAAAAATAATAAAACTCATTGAAGTGATTTCAGGAAATGCACTGATGGAAACAACGAGAGTCCTGATTACAAAAACTACTCGAATCCGAACTACATACTAACTGAGAGATGAATGAAAAAATCTCCTGAATATGTAATTATCACTCACTGAGTACAATGATGGCACAACTCAAAAGAGTGTGTGTGTTGATTACCTGGATTGAGGCAAACACTATCGCTGTGGAACATAACCTAACTTTACATTACGTGAAAAATCCAGGCACATTTTCATGATTTTGTACCAGTGGGAAAAATAGCTCAGAAAAGTGCGGGATATTTTAATCATGACCCAAAGCTCTCACTCGATACGGGGTATTTGCATTTCAGGATGCGTTGCCGCGGAGTTACACAAAAAAGATTGAGAGATTACGGAAAACTCAAGAACAAATTGAACATGATGTAAACTGCGTTCTCAAAGATGGGTTGAAAATCAGGCGGGTGGTTGACGATCTGGGCTTCAGCTTTCCGTCACTACAACGACAGGTCCAAAAAGCTTAAGATCCACCTGAGGAGCAGCAGGGCAACTACGAATATGAAGCCAATAAATAATACTTCTTTGCGAATACTCGAAAGTTTGCATACAACATCCACGAGAATGGGATGAACACAAATCAGCAGGGCGAGATTGGTTGCTAGGATTCATGGATAGAAATGAAGCGTTATTTCTGAGACAACCGGAAGCCACTAGTTTGGGAAGGTCGACAGGTTTCAACAAACAAAATGTTGGCAAGTTTTTTGAGAATCTGAAGTTCATATTAGATGAACATGAATTCCTAGCTGAAATCATATTTAACCAACCTCGACGAAACAGGATACACAACGGTCCATAAACCTCCAAGAGTTATTGCCACTAAAGAACAGAAACAAGTAGGCAACATAACAAGCGCAGAAAGAGAAAAACTAATTACCATTTGCTGCCTCATTAATGCCACAGGAAACACTTTGTCGCCTGCCATAATTTCCCCTTTCAAGGCATATTACAATTCTGCAGCTTCTGCCTGGATGACTTCTTATCTGAACATTAACAATGTATCATCTACCGGAGTTGAAAAGAATTGCTTTTGACACAGCAATGTCTAGACAGAACATCCTATCAGGATTTCAGAAAGCAGGAATTAATCCATTGAATACTGACATATTTCACGTATTACTGACAAAGAAAATCCTGAAACTACTGCAGAAAATGATATACATGTTGAGAAAGAGTCAGACACTGAAACAGCAAAAATTACAATATTAACCGACATAAAACTTACTCCAGAAATCATAAGACCTTCTCCAAAGGCATAAACAAGAAAACGGAGGAACAAAAGACGCAAGCGAGGCAAAACAAAAATATTGACTGAGACTCCTACAAAGGAAGAACTGCAAGAGCACTCATTAAAGACTCAGGCTAAAAGAAGGAAGAATATTTTACATGAATCAGAAATTGACGATAGTGACGAAAATTATATTGTGAGCTCTGGCAAATCCAGTTATCTCCCTGAGCTAGACAAGGGATTCGACCACTCTGTCGATTCACTCACAACTGAAAATTACGTCATCGTCAGATTTTCGACTGAAGTGTCGCCCGAATTCATTAGCTGAGGAAATATATATATTCAAAAATGTTTCGTTAACAACACCCAGTTTAAATACAATTTTATTAAAATACGTTGTATATAGGAATCTTTTAGCTTCCGCAGAGTTTCTTCAATAATTGTGCAGGGAAGTATAGGATCAATTCGCTTTAGGTGGCTGAAATTTTTCCGACACACATTACCCAGAGGATGTGGATGGAGGTAGTTTCGTCCTCCTCCTGGTGGAATTTTCACTCTGCTTCCTCTACTAATCCCAGTTTCTGCAGGTATCTTTTCAATTGGTAGTGGTCTGTTAGGATTTCTGTTAGTATATTGAGTTTGTTTTCGTTTAGAGATTTCGTAGAGTTCTCCTTCCAAAAGTATCTTGGCTCATTCAATCACTTATATATCTTCTCAATATTTGAATATGAATTTTTTGTGATCTACACTATGAAGTTTTCTTAGTGTTGCATTATTGCTAATCTGTCAAGAGGATTCAAGTCCTAAGCCTCTTTTCTGCTATTTCGTTTCCCCATTCTCCGGTGTGCCCCAGGAGGTCATCCTGTTTTGCCTTTTGCTTAATTCGTTTAGTTTTCTTTAGCAACCCCAGACCATTTTTGAGCTGATTAAGACTATGAGGCAGAATGGTGATCTCTTGTCTGCAATAGTTTCTTTTGAAATTGAATACGCATTTTTCTGCTTGAAAAATGCTTGGGGATTTTCCGAGACTTCCAGAGTATTTAGTTCTGGACCCATATGCCAGTTCCTTCTGCAGTTTGAGAGTCATTTGGGTACAATTTCAAGGCGTTTCTGTTCAGCTCCAAAATGATGTTTTGGTCTAACCTACTTTTGCAGCTCAGCTTTGAAGAAAATTGTTCCCCTATGCTGAACTTCTTTGACATAGCGTCTTGGGGCATGACCCATATTTTATCATTCTTGAAAGGAAGTATAATCTCGTGCCCAACGATTCCTTCCCTTATCATTTCATGTGTGTTTCTTTTCGCTACCCTCTCCATTAAGATGTGAAGGAGATTGAGGTTCAGCAACACATCCATAGCGGCCTTTGGACTAGTTCTAATTGCACCCGTTATGCATGTACAGGCTAATCCTTATATCTTGGAGGGATTGATTCTCTGCCATTGCCCCATAAGTGATAATTAGTCTAAGTATTGCTGTGTATATCTACTGAAGAGTTTTCGGGTATACATTTCCATTTTTTTCCTGAAAAGTGTTTGCATGTTGCAGAGCAGTTTATTATCTAAGATAAGGCCTATACATTTTTCACGTTGAGTTTCCTCCTCTACTAAGGTTCTCTCTCTACTGAGGTTAATTTCTCTACTAAGGTAGTCTTAGTGGAGTTGATATTAAGTACAACTGATTGGTACTATCTTTTTGTTTGTCAATAAGGCGAAAAAACTATGGAAGTTTGATCCGTTAAATTTTTTTGGCGAAACGCACAAGTTACGGCTTAGATATGATTATATGTGGAACTTGAAATATTTTCGATAAATCCTCCTTCGACATTCAGGCATATTCAAGCTCGTGATGCATGAATGAATATGATGAGAAAATGATACTTATATAATGATATATGCGAACCATCTTTGATAAACCTAATGTATGTCACATTCTCCTGAATTTATAGCAAACATGATCACGAATTCTCTGACAGCAACTCCATTTTTCCGAGAACACATAACATACTGAACTTATGGGTCTTTCTGGCAATCCAAGTAGTTTGCATGAAATCATTGTTCAACTCAAGTTGTGTAGGGAAGTCACATTAGAAATCGTGAGCTTCTGCAGAAATTCGAATAATTTACTAATGAATCCACAGAAGCTGTCATGAGACACCCTTTATAAAGACGCATATAAACCAAATAACTGATTTGGATGGAATATAAGGCATTCAACTGAAAAATAAGCCAATTTCCATTGGAAATTGGTGGTAAATGGGAAAAATTTAATTTCAATCATTTTCGATAAAGGAAGGTGTTATCAATTGGCACATGTTTTTTATGCGAGATGTAATAAATAGCAGTTTATTATTATTACTCAGAAAATTTCAAATAATATTCCGTCTGAAATATATATATATATATATATATTTATATATATATATATATGTATATATACAGGGTCCTACAACAGTGGCGCGGTGTTCCATATCTCTATTTAGGAAACAGATAGGAATCTATATTTCTATAATATTACGTTATTGGTGGAACTCGACAAAATAAAAAGAATGTCGGTCACTCAGGGTGTTCAAGTTTTCCTGGGCGGATCCCAATTGTGAAGTCTATGTTTGAAAGACTGTTCTACCCTGCGCAAGACAGCTGGTGTAATGCTGCGAAAAACATTCGTTATTCTTAGTCGCATAGTTTCGGAAAAAGTTGGTGGCTCGACGAAAACCATATTTTTCATGTATCAACATAAGAAAAAATCAACTTTTGTTAAATCTGGTGATCTAGCGGGTCACCTGACAGGCCCATTCCGTCCTATCCATTTATTGGGAAATACTTCATTTAAATGATCTCTCACTTCTGCCGAATAGTGAGCAGGAGCGCCATCATGTTGTAACCACATTCTATTGCGAAGGTCAAAAGGAATATTTTCTAACAAACCTGGTTAATCATTTCGTAAGAAATTGAGATACATTGTTCCATTCAGATGTCCCTCAAAAAGTATGGACCAATACATTTTCTCCAATGATGCCTCCCCAGACATTGATCGACCACCTATTTTGATAATCCTTCTGTCTCAATAAGTGGGGATTTTCTGTCGAATAATAATGGTAATTATGTCGATTCACAAATCCATTTTTATGGAATGTCGATTCATCCGACCATAAAATGTTATTGAAAAAATATTCGTTTCGACGAATTTCTCCCATAGCCAAATTGCAAAATCTCACTCTTTTCTCAAAATCGGCATACAGTAGTTCTTGATGTAATTGAACGTGGTATGGATCAAAGCGATAATTCGTTGCACTGATCTCTCACTTATATCCACTATTTCACCAATTTGTCGTTGACTCCTACAAGGATCTCCTTCAACAGCAAAAAGAACTTGCAATTCATTATCTTCATTTGTAGCTGGCTTGATGCGCTCATGTTTAGAATAATTGATACTTCCAGTTTCAACAAATCGTGTCAGGACCTTTCGTGAAGGTCTTTCATCTGGATGCCTTCTATCTGGATACCGATGAGAATAAATTCTACTTGCCAATAAACAATTCCTGTCTGATTCACCTAATATGAAAATCATATCAATCAAATCACTTTTTGAAAACAACATTCTGATGAAATTATATCGAAAGTTCAACTTCACGATATACTAAAGATTTCAATACTTATTTGCAGGCCAATATTTTGATCTGTCATTTGCCAGACTACTTGATTTCCAATAAATATTTTATTCGCTGAAAGGCTGTTTTAGACCGAAAGAATATGTCACAAATTTCGAGATTATTGAAAATATTGTAAATATTCAAGAACGTACATTAAGTGGTGTAATTCACAACTTGTTTTTCTAACAACAGGTAATAAATATGTTACAAACATAACTTTATCTCGATCACAGCCGTCAAATATGGATTTCACAGTAAAAAAATCATTGATATTATGGCAATGAAAAAAAATAATTGTCACTTTAAAAAAAAAAAATCTAAGAAAAACTATAGGACACTTTATAATGTACATATTGAAACAAAATATCTTTTGTATATTCTATCAGTCGTCAAATGGATTTTGCTTTGAAAAAAGTCGTTCATTGAGATTATAGCGAAGAAATATGAATACTTGCCATTTTACGAAAAAAATTGCTGTTTTAAGAAAAATTAGTAAACTTAACCATAGAGAATACTTGATGACATTTGTAGAGCCTTTGTTGGCGCTTCTTATGGATCTTATGTTCCAGTTAAAATAAGGAATATTCTGCAAATTTTTATTTACGATATGTGGCAAGCTGTTTTTCATATCCTGTATATCACAGGTCGATTTCAGATATATCTTTTGAGAGAGTTACCAATGTAGAATATTTTATCAGAAAAAATTTCAATGTGACTTGGCACAACTTTATAATTTCAAATATTCTGATTGACGAATATTAGAAAAAAAACCTGTCATGCTAGAAATCTCGAAAACCGTCAATATTTTCGAAGTGAAGATGAACATGAAGTATCTTTCATTTTCTTTGTAGAAACCGAAAAAGCGATGAAAAATATAGGTTGCCATTTAAAAAAACACAGTTGGGATCCGCCCAGAAAAAGTTTAACACCCTGTGTGACCGACATTTTTTTTATTTTGTCGAGCTCGAGCAATAAGATATAGATTCCTATCTGTTTCCTATATAGAGATATGGAACACCGCGCCACTGTTGCAGGACCCTGTATCCCGGGAGACACAGGATATCGGGCCACCCCTGTAACTTCTGCATTCGTTAACGGATTTTTCTGAAATTTGGTACAGTTATAGGTAAGCAACCATTTCGGATTTGATCACATTACAATCCAATATGGCGGACTTCCGGTTTTTCTGGAAATGCCAGTAACTTTGTTTTTCAAATGAAACACCCTGTAGATTTTTACATATTCAAATTCGACAGGTAATTTTTTTATAACAATTGAAATTAAAATTGTTTTTTTATTTTACCTCGTGGATAAATGAGATTTGGTCGAAGCTATTCACAATGAGTCGCAAATAACAGAAAACCCTAATTTTTTCCGAAAAATTATTTTTTGTGTCATTTACTGATGAATCAATTCAGTCACATCACATTTTGATCAAACATATTTTTTTTTCAAATGAAACCCCTATGGGCCACCTACCTGTCTCTCTAGAACATTCATTAAGGAAAAAAATTACATATCATTTTTGTATTTCGGTGCAGTAACAAATTGTATACATTCAAAAATCTACAACTAGTTCATGAGTTTCCTTGCAGTTCGAATAATTCTTCAACTTAGTAAGCTGTGGAAAACAACATTTCTGAATCTTGTCAACAAATTGTGTTTCGCTGTCATCTTTCATCTCAACTCTCGAAAATTTGTTAACTTCCGAGAATTAGTTTAGTAGAAATGTAAAATCAGAATTATAGGTTTACAAAAAGTGAACAGATTGATAAGTTATTCATTTACGGAGAATGTCTTTGAAACAGTGTCGCCGCTTGTCAGTTAGACGCTGAACGATACCCACACAGAAAAGAACCCAACAATGGAGAAGATGATCGTAAGTGAGGAGGCAGAAATGAACGTTTTGCTTGTGTTGATTTTGATCCAACCGCTTCGACGTGGGAATTGGAATACCAATGGAATGTAAGTCGAGAAAACGCTGGAATTTTGAGAAAACACCATTATCGTGCTTATAAGTATATCTTACACAATTAGTTGACACGATTAAAAAATGTTGTTTTCCACAGCTTACTAAGTTGAAAAATTATTCGAACTGCAAGGAAACTCATGAACTAGTTGTAGATTTTTGAATTCATACTGCACCGAAATACAAAAATGATATGTTATTTTTTTCCTTGATGTATGTTCTAGAGAGACAGGTAGGTGGCCCATAGGGGTTCCATTTGAAAAACAAGATTTTTTGATCAAAATGTGATGTGACTGAATTGATTAACCAGTAAGTGACACAAAAAAAAATTTTTCAGAAAAAAATAAGTTTTTCTGTTATTTGCGACTCATGAATAGCTTCGACCAAATCTCATTTATCCACGAGGTAAAATAAAAAAACAATTTTAATGTCAATTGTTTTAAAAGAATGACATTTGACATAAGGTTTGGACTTGTTTTGACCTGTTAAAATTGAATATGTTAAAATATACAGGGTGTTCCATTTGAAAAACAAAGTTACTGGCATTTCCAAAAAAACCGGAAGTTTGCCATATTGGATTGTAATGGTTGTAAATGGTTGCTTATATAACTGTACCAAATTTCAGAAAAAGCTGTTCACGAATGCAGAAGTTACAGGGGTGGCCCGATATCCTGTGATCTATATATATATATATATATATATATATATATATATATATATATATATATATATATATATATATATATATATATATATATATATAAATAATAATGGGATCTTCAGTCAGTAGTTGAACTATGAAAACTTATGATGACCGAGCTTGTTTCATTGAAACTTCTTCAGGGTCCTAAAATGAGTAAATGACATTATCCACTCAGATTACTGTAAGTACTTCCTTCATTTTAAGTATTTTTTTCACAATAATGTCATTTACATATTTTAGGACCCTGAAGAAGTTTCAAAATTGAAACGAAAGCTCGGTCCATCGTATTAAAGAGTTTTTCATAGTTCAACACTTGTGCTGACTGAAGATCCCCGTTATTCCCCACTGTTCATACCAATTTTCAGTCGTTATTTCTAAATTTATATATATATATATATATATATATATATATATATATATATATATATATATATATATATATATATATACAGGGTGTTAGTGAATAAGCGCGACAAATTTCAGGGGGTGATTCTGCATGAAAAAAGAATGACAGTTTGCTTATTGTCCGCGAATGCTTCGTTTTCCAAGAGACAGGGTGTTAAAGTATTTCTCAAAAACTGACTATTTATTTAATGCTCTGAAACCGGTCGAGATATGCACATGAAATTTGGTGAGTTTCAAGAGGTAGTTAGTGCGCATTCCTTCACATGTATTTAATAATTTTATGTTCATCATTGGCGCGCATTAGGGTAATGATCTCAATTTTTTTAAAGAAAAAACCTGTCATGCTAGAAATCTCGAAAACCGTCAATATTTTCGAAGTGAAGATATACATGAAGTATCTTCTATTTTCGTTGTAGAAACCGAAAAAGCGATGGAAAATATAGGTTGCTATTTAAAAAAACACATTTGGGATCCGCCCAGAAAAAATTGAACACCCTATCTGACCGACAATTTTTTTATTTCGTCGAGCTCGAGCAATAAGGTAATATTATGAAAATATAGATTCCTATCTATTTCCTATATAGAGATATGGAACACCACTGTTGCAGGACCATGTA
Source organism: Gonioctena quinquepunctata (assembly GCA_018342105.1). Taxonomy (NCBI): domain Eukaryota; kingdom Metazoa; phylum Arthropoda; class Insecta; order Coleoptera; family Chrysomelidae; genus Gonioctena; species Gonioctena quinquepunctata. The sequence goes on from JAFIRS010003500.1 coordinate 129,015, forward strand.
TACCGGGTGACACAGGATATCGGGCCACCCCTGTAACTTCTGCATTCGTTAACGGATTTTTATGAAATTTGGTACAGTTATATAAGCAACCATTACGGATTTGATCACATTACAATCCAATATAGCGGACTTTCGGTTTTTCTGGAAATGCCAGTAACTTTGTTTTTCAAATGAAACACCCTGTATATTTTTACATATTCAAATTCAACAGGTCATTTTTTTAAAACAATCGAAATTAAAATCGTTTTTTTATTTTACCTCGTGGATAAATGAGATTTGGTCCAAGCTATTCACAATGAGTCGCAAATAACAGAAAAACTTATTTTTTTCTGAAAAATTATTTTTTGTGTCATTTATTGATGAATCAATTCAGTCACATCACATTTTGATCAAACATTTTTTTTAATGAAACCCCTATGGGCCACCTACCTGTCTCTCAAGAACATTCATTAAGGAAAAAAATTACATATAATTTCTGTATTTCGGTGCAGTAACAAATTGTATACATATAAAATCTTCAACTAGTTCATGAGTTTCCTTGCAGTTCGAATAATTTTTCAACTAAGTAAGCTGTGGAAAACAACATTCCTGAATCTTGTCAACTAATTGTGTTTCGCTGTCATCTTTCATCTCAACTCTCGAAAATTAGTTAACTTCCGAGAATTAGTTTAGTAGAAATATAAAATCAAAATTATAGGTTTACAAGAAGTGAACAGGTTGATAAGCTATTCATTTACGGAGAATGTCTTTGAAACAGTGTCGCCGCTTGTCAGTTATACGCTGAACGATACCCACACAGAAAAGAACCCAACATTGTAGAAGATGATCGTAAGTGAGGAGGCAGAAATGAACGTTTTGCTTTTGTTGATTTTGATCCAACCGCTTCGACGCGGGAATTGGAATACCAATGGAATGTTAGTCGAGAAAACGCTAGAATTTTGAAAAAACACCATTATCGTGCTTATAAGTATAACTTACACAATTAGTTGACACGATTAAAAAATGTTGTTTTCCACAGCTTACTAAGTTGAAAAATTATTCGAACTGCAAGGAAACTCATGAACTATTTGTAGATTTTTGAATTCATACAATTTATTACTGCACCGAAATACAAAGATGATATGTTATTTTTTTCCTTGATGTATGTTCTAGAGAGACAGGTAGGTGGTCCATAGGGGTTCCATTTGAAAAAAAAATATGTTTGATCAGAATGTGATGTGACTAAATTGATTAACCAGTAAGTGACACAAAAAATAATTTTCCTGAAAAAATTAAGTTTTTCTGTTCTTTGCGACCCATTGTGAATAGCTTCGACCAAATCTCATTTATCCACGAGGTAAAATAAAAAAACCATTTCAATTTCAATTGTTTTAAAAAAATTACATTTGACATAAGGTTTGGACTTGTTTTGACCTGTTAAAATTTAATATGTAAAAATATACAGGGTGTTCCATTTGGAAAAACAAAGTTACTGGCATTTCCAGAAAAAGAAAATTTCCATATTGGTTTAAAGGTTTAAAAAGGTTTGCTTTTTATAACCGTACCAAATTTCGAAAAATATGTTCACGAATGCAGAAATTACAGGGTGGCCCGAT